>PVIC010029543.1:0-16023 GCA_004025085.1 Thryonomys swinderianus
AAAAAACAAGGTTTTAAATTAATAGATATTACACATTACATATGTACAACTAACAGAAGTATCCTGACATTCACAAATTAACCCCTGCCCCCAAGACCTTGTGCTTGCAAGGTGGGCGCGTGCCATTGAGCTAAATCCCCTAAATCCAGTCCTAGAAACTGTTTTCTTTTGCATTACTTTAACCTTCCTTGTTTTATTATAATTGTTGGAGATATAATCTTGACATACTTTTAGAACGACACAAGGCTATGAAACAGTTTCCTGGCTTGGGGTTTAGAAGATGAAGTGCCACAGAAACTCACTGGCATGCTGCCTATGAGGTGCTCTGGGAGATGATAGTGGTCCCCAATCAACAGCCAGTGAGAAGACAGGGGCCAGCGTCCTACAATTGCAAGAAAGAAATTTCTGTAAAGCAGTGAATGGTCCTGACAGAGGACTCTGAGCCTCAGATGGTACGCCCTTGCTCAGCCCTGATTTCAACGAGGTGAAGCCCTGGGCAAAGGAACCAGCAAGGCTGTACCTGGGCTCCTGACCCACAGGAACTGTTAGATAAATTTCATGGGTGTTCATTTTGATTCTGCAGATTGAATCAGGGCCTGGCACATGCTGAGTATGTGATCTACCACTGAGCTCTACCCTTTAGACAAAAGACCCATATCTACTTCTGTGTGCTAAATATGCTGTACCCCTGAGATAGACTCTGAGCCTTTAGTGTTGTCTTAAACTGCTAAATTTGTGGCAACTTGTTATACAGTTAATTAAAACTAATACAACATTTTACTTTTGAGATGTGTTAGGCAGAGCAAGAACAGGTTTGAGACTAAGGTTAATTTTTCCTTACTCTTAAGGCAAAACTTTTCTATCTAATTTTTTGTGAATTCGGAGTTTTTCTACTCTGGCTAATGGGAACAAGAACTATTTCCACAAACGGATTAACTCCAAGCATTTTTCCCTCTAATCTTTTTGGTTATTCTTTCCCCTGAAGTACTTTTCAATCATGCATGTGTCGATCAGTACTTAGTCAAAGACTCAAGAAGGAAGCTCTTTAGGTCTCTGGAAATCTTTTTCAGCCCAAGTACTGCTACTTGTAGACTCCAGCAAACATGACCTGCAAGAGTCTTAGAATGACTCCAAGAGTCCAAGAAGCTTAGGAAGTTTCTTCAGTTCAGGGAGATTAATGAGATTGGCCTTGGTTTCTTCACCCTATGCCGTGACTGGAAACCCTCTAGGTGAGTTGGGACAACTGTACTGCTCGTTATTTGTTTCCCATCTTGCATCCATCACCGTCCTTTGTTCTTTGAGTATCTTGTGTTTTGTCTGGTTTTTCAGTTGTTTCAGGTGAGAGGATACATCCAATTTCTGTTTTGATTTGGCTAAAGCAGAATTCAAATGCCATACTGTACACTTCTAATTTATCTTTGCTTAGAATATTACTTCTTCTAGATGATCCACTGAGTGAAGATTTTCTCATATCCTAAAGCCAGGTCAAATGTTACCACCTTCTGTGTAGCCTAATTCTGACCTGGAGGAAAAAATATCCACTCTCTTCATTATGTTCCCATGAGAATTATTGTATCGTATTTCTACTGTAATAGGAATGACATTTTGTCCTATTTACTTGATTAAGGGCCTAACTTTTCTGTTGGAATATGAAAATGAATGGGTTTGATTCCATTGATATTACATAAATTCCAACAAAGCAAACTCATGCTACGATTGAAGTTACTGTGTTGAAAAGGCATGTTTTCCTGCTCTCTCAGTAAGAGCTCTCCAGAGAAACGGCGTATTTCCCCTATTGTGTCAATGTGTGTGTATATGTGTGTTCAGTTGTTATGACAAATAACAATGTGTGTGTGTATGTGTTTATTTGCTCTGTACTGGCACACATAATTATGAATTCTGAGAAGTATCATGACTTGCTGTCTGTCAGGGGAGACCCAGGGAAGTTAGCGGTATATTTGAAGTTCCTGACAGCTGGAGAGCCAGCGGTGTGGCGTCAAGTTCTCTGAACCAGAAACACTGAGGGCCGTAACCAGGGTCCTAGCTCAACTAGTCAGACGCAGAGAGAATTACATCTTCCTCCTCTATTTTGTTCCATTTAAGTCTTAATGAATTGAATGCTGGCGTACTTACCCTCCCCACAAACACACTGGGGAGAGTCAGTTGCTTATTTCAGTCCAGCTATTCATGTGAGAAATACCAAGTCAGCTTTTCATCAGTACTACAAAATACCAGATCAGGGTACTTTTGCAGAAGGAGAGGTCTATCTAGCTCACAGTTTTGAAGACTGAAGTCCAAATGGCATAGCACAAGATCTGCGCAAAGGCTTTCTCCTTTCATAGCAATCTTTTCGTGTGAGCTCAAGGGGTTGCACAACTACCTCTTCTCCCCTGTGTCCTAAATGCCTCCTGAGCCCCATCTCTTAGAGGCCCCACCACTTTCTAATAGCATTACCCTGGGGACCAAGCCTATAATACATGAATTTTGGGGGAGACACAATTGGATCATATCTTAATCATAGCACTTTACAGACATACCCAGAAATAATGTTTAAGCAACAATTTGGTCACTGCAAGGCCCTGTCAAACTGACACATAAAGTGGCAGGGATTTAGTTCAGTGGATCTGGCATCTGCCTCACAAACCCAAGGTTCCCAGTTTGATTCCTGGTACCAAATGCCAGGTATGGTAGCTCACGCCCATAAGTCCCGGCACTAGGGAGGCAGAGGCAGGAGGATTGCTGTGAGTTCAAGGCCAGCCTGACCTACAAAGTGAGACTTTGTCTCAAAACACTAAAAAAATTTTAAAAATTGACACATAAAAGTAACCACATACTTACCCTTAAGGAATTTATAGCCTAGGGAGAAGACATCCCTTCAGCCCAAAGGCAATCTGTACAAGATGGCTGCTCACTGGGTACAAGAAGAAGCATAATAAAGAAGTCTACTGAAGCACGATGGGAATATTATTGCTCCTTCTGAAATTTAAGGGTTAAGTTGGAATGTGTAGAGAAATGCTAGTTTAAAAAATTCTATGTCAAGCATGATGCCATATGCTTGCACTCATAGCACTCTGGGATGTTGAGGCAGAGGACTGTAAATTTAAACCCAGCCTGGCAAATTAATGTGACCTCATCTCAAGATTTAAAATGGGCTGGGCATGGAGGTGTATGCTTGTAATCCTGGCTCTTGGGAGGCTGAGGCAGGAGGATCACTGTGAGTTTGAGTCCAGCCTGAGCTACATAGTGAGTTTAAGGGAAGGCTGAACTACATAGTGAGACTTGTTTCAAAAGACCAAAAAATGGAATAAAATAAAATAAATTTAAATTTAAAAATTTTTGAAGGGCTAAGGGTGCTCCTCAGTGTAAAGAGCCTGAGTTCTTCAGCACTAAAAGAAAGAAGAAATTCTACTTGAACAAACACATGGGTAAAAACAGAGAGATATAGAAAGCATGGTGTTTGTATGAGGGCCAACATTTATAGCATGCTGTTCAATGCTGTTTTCTTTATTCATGTGCATCAATAAATGTTTAGAAAAAAAGTAAAACAAAGCCACTTTATTGCCCAGTATTTGTTGAGTGTTTACTCTTTGTTGTGCTTTGCTAGATTCTTGGGCTTCAGTGATGAATAAAAAGTGGCTCAGAGGCCAGAGGTTTAGCTCAGTGGTTCCAGTGCCTGCCTAGCAAGTGCAAGGTCCCTGGTTCAATCCCTGGTAACCACATACCACAATACTGGGCATGGTGACTCACGCCCACCAGCAATCAGTACCACACACCACATTGCCAGGTTTGGTGGCTCAAGCCTATAATCCCACCACTCAGGAAGCAGAGGCAGGAGGATTGCTGAGTTCTAGGCTTGCCTGGGCTACACAGTGAGCTCAGGACCAGCCTGAACTATGAAGCGAGACCCTGTTTCCAAAAAAAAAGTGGCTCAACCTTGGTCCTATGTAAGGCATGCCAATATCAATACTTTTTTTTTTTTTTTGGTGGTACTGGGGACTGAACTCGGGCCCTTTTGTGCATCCAAGGTTGGTGTGGTACCACTTGAGCTAAATCCCCAGCCCCTAACATCAATTCAATATAGTTTATTCATGTAGAATGAAACTCAATTATCTTATTAAAATAAGCTAGGTAAGTCCTTATGATGCAACTTCATGAAGCAGAAATTCCAGTAAAATTTTTCAGGGCTCTTTCAGTTCGATTCTCAGATGATCTTGCCGTCTGCTCTGTGCTCAGAGAGGGCAAGCTAATGCTAATATTAGCTGCATCAACACATAGGAATGAAGGGCAAAAGGAAGGAAGGAAAAGAGGAAGGGAGACAAAACTGCTGCCCCCAAAAGCAATTAAAGATATTTTTGTTCTGCCTCCTGCTTCTGTATTGTCTTTGTTACTCTTTTTATTAGTCCCTTATATTTAGCTTTGTTAAATACTGGCTTAGCGTAACACTGAATAGGCTGTGCTTTCTTATAAGAAGTTATTTGTACTTTTGATAAACAATATAGCTAAGTCAAACTAAAACAAACAAATCTGGAGAAATAAAGGGATAGAGGAGTGGATGTGCTGGGCCTTGTTACCAGAGATGGTTATCTAAGCCTCATATATGTGTTTCAAATACATCTCGGGAGTTTGCATAGCATGTTTAAAGAAGAGAAAGAAGATTTGGATGTTTTCTGCCATGACCTCACTCAAATGCTCCCACCTCCTTCTTTTGCTCTAAAGTATTTTTCCGCAAAAGGCCAGAATCTGAGTCTAACGCAGTGTAAGAGAAGAGGTTAGTCTATTATATAACTGTAGAGAAGTTTTTCTTTAAAAATTGATTTTATTGGCATATTTTATATACACACTGTGGTCACAGTTGGCATTGAGAATTTGTACCAGTACATCACATGACTTAATGTTCATTTTTCCCCACTCTCCGGCCCTCACCAATCCGCCACCCCCTTATACATAAGCTTTGCTAGTGTACAGAAGTTTTTTTAATGGGCAATCTAATTGACTCATGCATGGCTCACAGCCATAGAAATGCTTGCAAAATTGTTTCCTGCACAGTAGTGGTGACCACAGAGAAGCAGAAGTAAAATGGAAGCAAGTGAGAGATGAGCGCTCTTAGGAAATCTTTAGCAGAACTTCAAAACTTTGGTTAGACTTTTTGTTTAAACTTCTGGAGAACTATCCTTCAGAGGATTAAATGAATCTTCAATAAGCATATTATAAGTCAAAATTCACAAAGTTTCCTACAAAATAATACTTCTTTGGTGTTACATTTCATTTTTAGAAATATATATTTTCAGGACCAACTGCTGAAATGAAACTTTTTTTTCTAAGAAGAACTGTAGCTATATCCTTACTAAGAGATTAGTAATCTGTTTTAAAAATGTTTACTAAAATAGGAGTTGATGTAACTACTGAGTTTGATGTTTATATTTAATTCAAAGAATTGCTTAAAATACTAAGTGTATTTGGACATTTAAGCTACCAAAAATATCCACTTTCTCTATATTCACTTTTAAAAAATGTTTTCCTAGTTACTTCTTATACTCTGCTGAAACATGCATCACACATTCAGTGACATTTTTTCCTTATCATACTCCATAAAAAAGTATCCTATCTATTTGTACTTTCTTTTTTTTGCTAATTAAATAAAGGTAATTTTCCGGCATATAGGATAATTAATTTACAATTTTAGTCTCTAAATTGGCTGATTGGCCATCAACTTGAAGGTAGGAGATAATTTCATTCTATGCTATTCTTCATTCCTAAACTTGAGTTGTATTAACAATAGTTATTCATGTTCTATGTTATAGAGTTATCTCCTGAATTCCCAAAAACATTTTTTTCAGGCAAAATTTGAACTTTTAAATTTAGTTTATTATTTGTTTTCTTGTTCTTATTTATCGTTAAATAATAATTTATTATAAAACAATTTATATGTCATCATTTTGAAGCAAAATGAAAGCCTAAATTTCTTTTAGAAACTAAACTAAGCTGAGATTAATTAATGAAGCAATTTTTAATAGTCTTCTGGTGATTTATTTGTACAAAACTTTAAAAAACTTGTGTATGTGCTTATGTGACTAAGTTATGACACCAAGTAATAGCATGGTTAAACTATTCTAAAGCATTGAAAATTTGATTTCAGTATTTCTTTTCATTTAACTATCAAAACTATACACTATAGATGTGAGTAGATATATATTTATGGAGCAGGAGAAAATACTGATTTTCAATATACTTTTTCTTATTTTAAAGGTAGATTCTCTCTTAGGAGAAATCACTTAAACCATGTTGGGAATGCACTGAAAAGTTACACACAACTTTCAATCCCCCTAAATGGTAACACTGAAATTCCCAATTCATCTAGCTTTCCTAAGAACATTCTGATCTAATTTTGAACTTATCATTCTTGAATTAAAATTCAGCATTTGCTTGAGGATGCCTGCTATTTTTGTAAATCTTTAGAAATGCAGAGAAAAAATAGTGATTCACTCTGCTTAGAATAATTCCTGTCATATATTAAATAAGAAACCTATTTCTAGTATCTGGATGAGGAATAGATATGAGTAAATTTAACTCTAACATTACTATCTTTTGGCTTCCAAACCACTGGCTGCTTGGCAAAATAATTTTTTTCTCCTTCACCTCCAGATGTGTTGGCATAGCTTTATTCTGAAATAAAAAGGCTGTCACTCACTTCTATGATTAATTCTTTACCTGTGTTGACAGATTCCACAGGGAGGGCCACGCAAATGAAAGTGCTAGCTGCTAGGACTCCAGGCTGTTTCCATGGAAGCAGTCTGCTGCTGTTTGTTTCTCTTGACAAATAGCACATACACCTGTTTCTTAGGAAATATGCTTGTTTTTTCTTCTCTATAAAACAAATACTTAGAAAGAAATAGAATAATTGCATGGCTCCACTTTCTCTGTAGCTTTCTAGGAGGAAAGTAATACAGCAAATATGGCTTGATATATGGAAATACAATTCACATATCCATGTGACAACTCAGTGTTCATATGTAGTAAAATGCTTGACTGAATCATTGTTATATTTATAGCCTACCATTTTCTTCAGAGAATTTGAGTCAACCTAGCATATTTCTGAGGCCACTCTAATATTTCTCCTACACAGAGCTCCTAAGATAACTGTCTTTTTATGAATTTTTCAAAGATTACACACGATGTCAGCATTTTTTCTACTAATATCTATTTGTCACCAAAATTACTACCTCCACAGACTATGACTACCAGACAAAACCAGGACTAGTTAAACTTTCTCTAGTTAAACTTTCATGGGAGCCTTCACTCTTAGGGCCACGTGAATGCAAATGAACTGCTGCTGTTATCCACCCAAAAGTAGTAAGTACCTGCCTCGAGAGCACCAAGATTTGTGCAAAGAGAAAGTTTCCTGTTGCTAGTGAGATCACTAACTTCTAGGCTTTTTAAATCTCTCAACTCAGTTTTAACTTTCTTTTACCATTTTTCTAATACCCTAGAACTTAAGCATAAACCTGTAGAGATTGGGCTGGACGACAATTTAACCGGTACCCATTGCCATATTCAGAACCATCCATCTCCAGTCACATTGGCTATCCGAGCAGGATCTCTGACCACTGTGTAAACAAATTTCAATTGTGTAGACCTTTTTGTACTTGAAACACACCCACATGCTACATTCACCTCAGAGTCTAAAATGATCAAGGTTCATGCTACAGATAAAACTTTACTTTTTTTTGTTTTTTTGACGCAGGGTCCCACTTTGTAGTTCAGACTTGCTCAGACTCACCATGTAGCCCAGGTTACCCTCGAATTTGTGGCAATCCTCCTGTCTCTGCCTACTGAGTGCTGGAACTGATTACAGGCATGAGCCATTATACCTGGCATTGTGATATGTAGTATCAGGAATCGAACTTGGGATGTTGTGATTGTCAGACAGACACCAGAACCACTGAGCTAAATCCCTGGCCCAAAGACAAAACTTTAACAGCACATAATTTCCACTTTTTGGAAAATAAGTGTCACATAAGTATAGTGTTTACCTAACAGAGCATTAGAAGCTATTGATTATTGGGCTACCTATTAGATAACTAAGAATTTGAGCTGAAATGATTACATAATCAAACAGCCTGGATCACAAAGCCATGATGACTCACAGTAGCTACAAAACAGGCTTCAGAGAGAAGTTATTTCTCTCTTATTTCCAAAGGTCTTGGCAGTGCCTAAAAGTAAAGCCTAAAGGGCGCTGACCTGGGAGCAGATACCTTACATAAGAGTGTGTCCCTCTGAGTAGTAATGTGGCTCCATCCAGCTCGGCCTCAACTCAGGATCTTTACTTGTTTCACTTGATCTGCTTTCTTGAATATGACTCTAAGAACTCATGACATTCTAGTTGAAAGTCTCATCACTTGCATATCCTGTACAAGTAGTCTTGCCTAATCTGTGAAGAGTATGCTTCAAGACCATCAACTGAGACTTGAAATCAAGGATAGCACTGAACTTTATATTTATTATGTTTTTTCCTATATGCATACAACTTGTCATAAAGTTGAATTCATAAATTAGGAACCATAAGAAATAACAGTAAGCGCCAAGGATTTAGCTCAGTGGTTCTGGTGTCTGAATTGCAAGCACAAGATACCAAAGTTTAAGTACCAAAAATAATAATGAGAAGAAACTTTACTGTAATATACTGTAGTAAATGTTATAAGAATGTGATCCCTCTCTCTCAATATATCTTACTGGTACTTTTTTTTTTTTTTTTTTTTGAGACAGGGTCTCACTTTGCAGTTCAGGCTGGCCCTGAGCTCATTGTGTAGCCCAGGCAAGCCTGGAACTCAGCAATCCTCCTGCCTCTGCCTCCTGAGTGCTGGGATGATAGGCGTGAGCCACCACGCCTGGCACTGTGGTATGTGGTATTGATTGCTGGTGGGCGTGAGTCTCCACGCCCAGCATTGTATGTGGTTACCAGGATCGAACTCAGGGCTTTGCGCTTGTGAGGCAGGCGCTGGAACCACTGAGCTAAATCTCTAGCCCTCTTACTGGTGCTTTTATTTCTTCACATAAAAGAAATACTTTACTGGCTTTTTAGCATATCACATTGCCAACATCATTATTCTTCCATTTTAGAGGGCCATTATTAAGCAAAGTAAGGGTTGCTTGAATACAACCTCAATAGTAGACCTGATAAGATGGATACTAAGTATCTAAAGGGTAGCAGCATCTGTAATGTTAATACACTGGAACATAGGATGGTTCATATTCCTAGCAGGGTAGAGAAAGACAGTGTGATATTTATCATATCATTCAGAATGACATGTAATTTAAAACAGGAACTATTTATTTTTGGATACTTCCATTTAATATTTTAGATTATGACTGACCACAAGTTACTGAAGCAATGAAAGTGAAACCTCAGATAAAGTATGAGGAACTGTGGGGCATGGTGGTACATGTGTGTAATCCTGGCACTCAGGAGGCTGAGGCAGGAGGATTGTGAGTTCCAGGCCAACCTACATAGTGAGTTTTGAGGCCAGCCTGAACTACATAGTGGGGCCCTGCCTTCAAAACAAACAAAACAACAGTATGAGGGATTACTTCTCCATCAGTCTCATTCAGGTGCAATGAGCATTATGATCCAATGACTTCCCCTTCTTCAACACATGATTCCCTAGTTTTCAAAGGTTGCGTACTACAGCCTTTAGGGCTAATCCATTTTACAGCTTGTTGCCTAAGAATGATTTTTTACAGGTGAACATTTTCTGATATAATATATTTGTTGACAGAGCATCCTAACTTTGAACTCAAAATAAGTAAAATAAGATCCTCTAAAAAGTAGCTTATGACCTGGGTGATGCAGCTCAGTGATAGAACACTTGACTAACATGTCCTAGGTTTGGTTCCAGTGCTGAAAAAATAAAGTAAAATGTTAATATGATAGAGCTGTATTAAAAAAGTGATTGTACTCAATTATATTTAGAATGTTATCAATAAAAATATATGGATTTTTATTGAAGTATTTATTAGTACATTTTATATACAGCTCAAAATCATACTCAATATTGGGGAATTTGTACCAGTATATGACATGAGTTAATTCTCATTTTTACCCATATCACTACCCACCCCATAACCCTCCACCCCCTATATACATGTTCTTTCTTTTTCTTTCCAAATCGTATTTATTTTTTCCCCTCATTACTTTCCCCTACCACATTCCTTTTGAATATTTCCTATTTCACAAAATCTATCATACATTCCAGAACTCATTTACATCTACAGGTTCTTATACCAGAGAAAAGATACGGTATTTACATATCTGTGACCTATTTATTTCACTTATTAGTGTGTTTTTCTCCTATTGTTAAGTACTTGTAGTAGCATTGTTTTTTGCATCTTGGCCTACAAACCCTAAAGTATTTACTATTTTGCTCTACAGAAAAGGTTAGATGGCATGCACTCTCATATATTCAAGTCGGAGGCTCAAGGACCTGCTTGACCTTTCCTCACCCTCATTATAGTCTTACCCTTGACTTTTTCTTTCACTAACGTAGTTATTGTCTTGCATTTTCCTGACTGTAGTCTTTGTGGTGTCTTTCTCCCTAGAATGCTCCTCCCATATCTTTATGCTAAAGTCTTTCCTTTTTCTTTTTTGCAGTACTGGGGATTGAACTCAGGCCCTTGTGCTTCCAAAGTAGGAGCGGTATCACTTGAGCTAAATCCCCAGCCCCAAATCTCCCCTTTCTTACGAGGTCTTCCAAGATTTCTGCTGTTAGGTTTTATAGTCTCCTCATCTGTTCTATTGCACAATATACCTCATATTCTCTGCTAATTAGAATAAGAGTTGTTGGTGGGCTGGAGATTTAGCTCAGTGGTTCCAGTGCCTGTCTAGCAAACGCAAGGTCCCTGGTTCAGTCCCTGGTGACTACACACAACACCCACCCTCAATCAGTACCACATACTACAGTGCCAGGTGTAGTAGCTCACATCTGTCATCCCAGCACTCAGGAGGCAGAAGCAGGAGGATTGCTGAGTTTGAGGTTTGCCTGGGCTCCACAGTGAGCTCAGGGCCAGCCTGAACTACAAAGAGAGACACTGTCTCAAAAAAAAAAGTTGTTGGAGCAAGAGTAGAGATGGGGGGTAATGTAGACTGTCATAGTCAAACTATAATTATTTGTTGTCGTGAGGTTTTTTTTCCTTCCAATTCTTTTATTTTTAAAAATTTTATTAGTCCATGCTTCCAGTTCATGCAGTTCATGGTCATCTTGGGCAGTAGTTACATGTACCTATCAAACAGTTTTTTCTGTTTCTTTCTTTCTTTTTTTTTTTGGGGGGGGGGTAGTACCGGGGATCAAACTCAGGCCCTGTGGTACCACTTGAGCTAAATCCCCAGCCCCTTATTTTTTTTTTTTTTTGAGACAGGGTCTCGCTTTGTAGTTCAGGTGGCTCTGAGCTCACTATGTAGCCCAGGCAAGCCTGGAACTCAGCAATCCTCCTGCCTCTGCTTCCCAAGTGCTGGGATGACAGGCGTGAGCCACCACGCCCAGCATTGTGGTATGTGGTATTGATGGCTGGTGGGCGTGAGTCTCCACGCCCAGCATTGTATGTGGTTTCCGGGGATCGAACTCAGGACCTTGCGCTTGCAAGGCAGGCGCCGGAACCACTGAGCTAACCCTTCAGCCCCAGCCCCTTCTTTTTAAAAAAATTTCCTTGTCCTTTCCTCCCCCTTTCTCCCTGTGCCATAGTATGAGCTATGATTAGTAATATCAGAAAGAATGCTGTTTTTGTTTGTTTGTTTGTTTTTGAGACAGGGTCTTGCCATGTTGTTTAGTCTGATCTGTTCTTCTGGGCTCCTGGGATTCTCCAGCTCTCGTTTCCATTCTTGGCCACATGATCTGAGAGGAGCTGTACTCTTAGTCTAAGGTAAAGTACATGACTTTGGCCTGAGCCAGTCAGAGTTCTCAATTCCTTTATCAAAGTGATCACGAGTACACATACAATGTAGGCTGTTTCTGAGCCAATCTTGGAAACTTTGCCTGGTACACTTTGAAATAGGCAGGGCAAGCAGCTATTTTCCTACTAGGATAGGAGAATCTGTTTAAGAAAGGAGTTAAATTAAATGGAGATAGATTGGAGAAAGAAAAATAGAAATGTGATAATATATCTTGCCCCTTTATATCTAGCAATATCTGAGAACCATACTTAACGTTTAGTTAGCCACAATTCCCTTTTGTGCTTCTCTAGTTTGGATGAGTTCATGTCCCTGGAAACCATAAAATGCTGAAAATGAATGTATTTGTCATTCTTTCATTTTATGAATGTCATTCAAAAGTATGACAAAAACCCAAAACAATGGCTTGAATAACAACGCTAGTTTAGTAGTGGCGAACCTAAGGCACCTATTCTTCAGTGCACTGTTTGTATCATTGAAAGTTCAAATAGGTTCGCCATGACTACCTAGTGCAGCAAGTGGAATGTTGGCTGTGTTACTTGCATTTCCACCACTGTCACTGCCATTTTCCATCCCTCTAAGCAAACTTGCCATACTAAACAAGAAGTTAAAAAATAAATTCATTTACTTTTTAATTTAAAACTAATGAATTGGGGCTACTGGTGTGGGTTTTTTGGTAGAAGGTGTGCTTAGTGGGCATGAGATCCAGGACTAATCCTCAGTACTACCCACCTCCTAATTTTTTTTTTTTTGAGACAGGGTCTCACTTTGTAGTTCAGGCTGGCCCTGAGCTCAGTATGTAGCCCAGGCAAGCCTAGAACTCAGCAATCTTCCTGCCTCTGCCTCCCCAGTGCTGGGATTATAGGCATGAGCCACCACACCCGGCACTGTGGTATGTGGTACTGATTGCTGGTGGGCACGAGACACCACACCCAATATTGTTGTATGTGGTACCAGGGATTTTGGGTTTGCTAGGCGGGCTCTGGAACCATTGAGCTAAACCTCCCCCCCCACTCCCAAATTTTAAAAATTAAAATGAATGACTCATTGACACCCACCCATTCTTTGTGAAGTTCAATGTAGCATGTAAAAAGTGACAAATATTATAGGTCATAGCAGTATGTAGTTTTTTTGTAGATTCATCATTTTAAAATTTAAACTATCCCCATATAATCTATATTTGCCACTTTAAATTTTAAAACTGGTTTTATCCAGTTTAAACTAGAATGATTAAGAATTAACTGTGTTATACAGAATTGGCCATAGATAGGTGAGGTGGTATCCAAGAATGACAGGAAAGGTCAGAGGATTTACCTCAGTGGTTCCGGCATATGCCTTGCAAGCGCAAATTCCCGAGTTCAAACCCCAGTACCAAATACCACAATGCCAGGTGTGGTGACTCATGCCTGTAAACCCAGCACTCAGGAGGCAGAGGCAGGAGGATTGCTGAGTTCGAGGCTTGCCTGGGCTACATAGTGAGCTCAGGGCTAGCCTGAACTATAAAGCGAAGCCCTGTTTAAAAAAAAATATGTATATATATGAAAATATTCTCTAAACTAGAATGTTTAGTCATAATGAAATTACTGGGCTTGTTTTCTCACTTTAAACAAGTAGAAACTGGATAAAGTGTGTTGGGTGTTTATGACATACTCTTGCTTCCTGAATTGCCAGCCTTGAGTCTTTCTTGGTAGCCAGTCTTTGTTTTATCCCATCTCCTACCATCATATGTACAACATGCAATGAACAGCCAGTATGCTGGCACATGGCTAAAATCCTAGCACTGAAGAGGCTGAAGCAGGAGGATCACTGGGAGTTCAAGGCTAGCTTGGACTACAAAGAGAGTTCAAGGACTACAAAGAGACTACAAAGAGAGTTCAAGGTCAGCCTCAGCCACAAAGTGAGATCCTGTTTCAAAAAAGATTGTATATATATCATATATATATATATATATGATATATATATACACGATATATATATATGTGTGTGTGTGTATACACACACATATATATACATATACCATATAATATATACCATATATATATATATGAAGAATATTCTTATTTGCAAAGAATTTCTTTAAAAAAGAAAAACACTGCACTAGCTGCATACAGTGTCCCATGCCTATAATTCCAGCTCCTCGGGAAGGCTGATTACAAATTGGAAGAGGATTACAAATTGGAGTTCCACTTGGGCAACTCAGCAATTTAGTAAAATCCAGGCTCAAAATAAAAAATTGAAAAAGAGGCTAGGGATGTCCTTCAGTGTGAAGGCCTTGGGTTTAATTCCCAATACTGCCAAAAAAAAAAAAGTGGGGGAAGGGGATGTACACTATTCTGGTGTCTAATATAAAAGTGTGTTAGGGGTCACTATAAAGAGGCAAATAATCCCAATATGAGATAAGAACTGATTTGCATTTCCTGCTGCATCAAAAATAATGCAGAGCAAAAAGAATATGATAAAGAGGATAGTGCAAATCACTTGTGCTTGCTTGCTCAGTTTCTTCACTGTTTTCGGTATGATATTTTTTATTCCAAAAATAAGGAAAATGCAAGACCATCTATTTAAATTTGTGTGTTATGTGTAGAAAAGAAAAAGTAATTCTTTTCAGAAACCAGAAAGTCTAGCAAAGGACACAAAATTTTTGGAAGAAAAACAAAACAATATGGCTGTTCTATGTAAACCAAATAAAAACAGGCCATAATTAGGGGCAAAAGTCTTTTGAAATAGAATTAGTTCTGCTTCCAAAAACAAACAAAGCTGGTCCTGAATTAGTAAATAGATGAGTCACTTACTGACTTGAGTGAAATTTATATAGAATTCCAATCCACTTAACATAGTCATGAATTTTTCACTAGTCATCTTTCTCTTTTAACGTGGGACAACTTCTAATATGCCACTTTATTCTTCCTTTTCCATTTTCTTCCATTTAGGATAAATTCATCTTATTAAAATAATGATCAGAACTTTAATAATTCTTATCATTTAGTAAAGCCAGAGAAAAAAATTACAAGGAAAGATGATCAGAGAAATTTGAAGTTTTTTATGGAAATTAACTCCAATACATTAATTCTGAACAATACTATCTCCTGGGACCTAGGTGTGCCAGGAATTGTATCCCCAATGCCTCTCTCTCTCTCTCTCTCAATGCTGTCTCGAGGACTCAGGCAGCATGCATTCGCCCTTAGCCTTATTCTCCAGTGGGATACAATGGCTGATGCCACACTTCTGAACTCAGCAATCCTCCTGCCTCTGCCTCCCAAGTGCTGGGATTACAGGCATGAGCCACCACACCCTGCTTCTCTTATATTTTTAGATGAGAGTTGTGGTGAAGTTGGTGACATTTTGGCGGGATCAAGTTTGAAATAAGGAAAAGAATGGCATTTCTTTGATCCATTTAAGAAGGCTAAAGATTTATACTATCTGAAGAGAAACCAGAGTATTTAAGCCATTTTTTTTTTTTTAAGACAGGGTCTCGCTTTGCAGTTCAGGCTGGCCCTGAGCTCACTATGTAGCCCAGACAAACCTTGAACTCAGCAATCCTCCTGTCTCTGCCTTCCAAGTGCTGGGATTACAAGCGTGAGCCATTTGAGCCATTTTTAAAGGACGTTAGTTTGAACAGTATTTTCTTTATTTTATTAATCAACTTTCCCATTTATTTACAAGTAGTTAATTATGCTGTGCACTTTGACTTACAGTAATGAGATAAGTGGTATGGAGTAATTCACTTTCACATTACTTTGCATTTATCTTTCCTGTTATATTCCTAACTCTGTAGAATTATTTAGAAAATTAAATTTCTCATAATATACATATAAAACATTTTTAGAAGCTAAAGGGTATTGATAATTTTAAAAAGCAGAATACAAGTTTAAAATGAAAACTTAGTGTTCTTCTGTTGGTTCCAGCATATGTAATAAATTAGCCTTTTTCTCAAGTATGGAGATATACATGCATTGATGTATCTGTATCTATGGGATTTTTTTGTAGTTCTGAGGAGTAAGCCCAGAGTCTCTGCACAGAACTATATCCCCACCCATTTTTTCATTTTGGGACAGGTCCTTGTCAAGTTTAGTCTGGGCTCTATA
>PVIC010029544.1:0-22465 GCA_004025085.1 Thryonomys swinderianus
TTTTTTTTTTTTTTTTTTTTGAGACAGGGTCTTATTTTGTAGTTCAGGCTGGCCCTAAACTCACTATGTAGCCCAGGCAAGCCTGGAACTCAGCAATCCTCCTGTCTCTGCCTCCTGAGTGCTGGGATTACAGGCGTGCGCCACCACGCCCAGCACTGTGGTATGTGGTATTGATGGCTGGTGGGCGTGAGCCACCACGCCCAGCATTGTTGTGTGTGGTTACTGGGATCGAACTCAGGATCTTAGGATTGGGAGGCAGGCACAAGAACCACTGAGCTAAATGTCCAGCCCATTAATGCTTAACTTTTAATAGAATAAGACCAGAAGAATAAGTACATCCATCATATACTTAATTCTGCTAACTCTGTTGAACTCTGTCCTAGCCTATGTAGAACCTGGAGGTGAAACACACACCACGTTGCTAACTTGAGAGACAGTGGCCAGCGGGCCCAGCACAGGAATAGGGGAATTTTCCCGGAGCCAGGACGTGTTTTCTGGCAATAACCCAGGGCAGCTCCTAGTTAGAGCAGATCCTCTGGTATATTCAGGGCAGCACCATAAAGTGCAGACCTCTGACTCAGGAGTTATTTCCCAAAACCCCAGGTATAAATGCCTGGTCCAATTACTCCATGCTGAGCCGCTTCCCACAGTGTAGCTCCCTGTACACCTTAACTGAGGACAGGGAGAGGCCTGATTAGTAAGATCAAATTCACAAATACTGAATTATAAAGATGTGGTCCATTGCAAATCATTCCTGGGTTACAGTATAATATTTATTACAAATATAGCATATAAAATAATTCTCAGGTTAAATTATATTACTCTCTTTTATAGATTTTTCTTTTTAATGGTACTTTTTTTTGTAGTACATAATGATTAGATTCCTTGGGGGCATTTGGTACCTGTTCGTAAAACATTATCACGCTAGAGTTCAAATAGGAACATACCTCGCATTTCAATCTTAGGCCTGGTGATGGTTCAGGTTTCCAGGTGCTGAGCAAGTCTAGCCTTTTCTTGTGAAATTCACTCACTGCCTACGTTGCTGATACACCTTGGGGACTTGTTCAATCCTGACTCCCCATTCTGTCTTCCCAGTTCGCTCCGTGCACAAATGAGGTCAAGTTTTCGCCTCCATTGTGTCGTGTTGCTGCTGAGAAGTACCCAGGCCTCAAGCTGCTCCGTGGGGTCTGGCGAGCTCCTTCTGCCACTGTGGTGGGGACAGGCCAGTCTAGCGAGAATGTTTATGTCACCTACATGTCACCATGTCTTAGTCTTGGGTCAGAGCAGTAACCAAAACCTCAGCTCTCTACAACACTGAAATTTCAACGGAAAAAAATCTACAAAACTTTTAGATAATGGATTTCATTAGAGTGTTGAGAGACTTTTGATGTAAGAAGTATAAAAGTTCATGATGGCAATTTCCTGACCTATAAGAAAAGACATTAATTTAATCATTAGTTATAAAATTTTCTCTGAAAATAGCAAAAGAAAAGATTGTGGTTTAAAAGGACAGAAGTCCTGGAAATCTCATCTAAAAATTGGAAAAACTTGGCCTTGTGTGGCTTTTTTTCTTTATGCTCTAGATTCATTTTTAGTAGCAGTGGAAGCAATTTGAAATGAAATACAGCATTTAGAGTAAATGAAATGGAAATGCAGGTCAACAGGAAGTGGCAAAAAGCGATGCAACTCAGTGTGTTCCTGTTTCTCCAGACTGAACGTTGCAAATTCCAGTCTTATTTCTGAAATTTTACTATTATGAAATTATCCACTGACATCGATTAATTCTATGTCTATATGTTATCATAATACAAGCACAACTTTGGCATTGAATGCATGTGAGTTCAGATGAAGAGATCGTTTCTTTTATGCCTTCTTTTTCTTTAGATTTAAGGTTGACCAATGAAATAACTACATTTTATTGATGAAGATCAAAGATAAAGTACATGATACTAGATGTATCAGACAAAGCAGATTACTAACAGACAGCAGCAACGATGACTATTGTAGCTGATACCAACATTTTAACAATTTGCTTTTATCTTTGAGATGTTGTTTTCTGACATTTGTGATAAACTTTTTTTTAAAACTAAACTTTAAACTCAAGCGTCTAATGTTGAGAGAAACAAAAATCATTGAGAATAACAAAATCATAATCCCAATGGAAGCTCAATCTGTTGGATACAGAGGCTGTTCTCTGTCAGCAGATGACCAGAAACTGGAAGGGAGATTGGAGAGGAATCGTTTGAAGCCAGTAACTGTCTTTGTCTGTGTGGGAACAAGGAGAGAATGTGTTGGCCCGGGTGATGTGTAAACTGGAGGGGCTCTTCCTCGCAGATGGAAACGTCCGTGTCCTCCAGAGGCAGAAGAAGCAAATAAGTTCGCTGTCTCCTTTCATAAGGACATGGGTTCTCTTCATGAGTTTGCAACTGCTAGAATGTGCTCACCCTCTGAACATCCCAGTCCTTAGTACCTTCACCTTGTGGGTTAGAATTTCTTTTTAAAATTGTATGTATCTATTTACTACCTGTTTTTGGTACATAATATTTGCGTCCCTTGTGGGAAGTTTGTACATGTTCACAAAATATTTTAATTCCTTTTTTCACCTTTTTTTCTTCCCTTCTAGCCTCCCTCCCTCTTATTTCTTGATCCTTTTCCCATTTGATAAAGATCTATTTTCCTACTTCCTATCACTCATCTTTTCTTCTGCTCTTTATTTATTGTTTGGGTTTCTCATGCAAGAGGACCCATGCACTGTTTAAGCTTCTGTGTCTGATTTATTTCACTTCACCTTACAGTCTCAAGGTGCATCTCTCTTTCCTACCAATGAGTTGTTTTTATTTTTTTTTTGAGACAGGGTCTCGTTTTGTAGTTCAGGCTGGCCCTGAGCTCACTATGCAGCCCAGACAAGCCTTGAACTCAGCAATCCTTCTGTCTTTGTCTCCCGAGTGCTGGGATTACAGGCGTGAGCCACCACACCCGGCACTGTGGTATGTGGTATTGATTGCTGGTGGGCGTGAGTCTCCACGCTCAACATTGTATGTGGTTAACGGGGATCGAACTCAGGACCTTGCGCTTGTGAGGCAGGCGCCGGAACCGCTGAGCTAACCCTCCAGCCCATGAGTTGTTTCTCTTTATGTGTGGTGCTCCATTGTGTATAATGTGAAGACATGAATTTTGAAGTGACCCCGTTGTTCAGATCATAGTAACAGGGAAGGTAAGGAGTGTATATTTATAGGGAATTTTTTAAAATTTAATTTATTGGTACATTATATATATGAACCACAATTACACTCCACATTGAGAATTTGAACTAGTAAATGACATAACTTAATATTCATTTTTACCCTTCCCCTACCCACCTTACAAGCCTCCTCCCCTATATACACAAGCTTTGTTTCCTTTTTTTGGTAACATCAATTTTTTTTCTTTCCCCTCCTTATTTACCCCAAACCGCATTTCTTCATAGGGAAATATTAAGAGGTAAAGAGTATTTGCTAGAAAAACATGGCCATATTTAGGAAAAAGCCATTTAGTGTGTACAGTCTTTGTGTTGCTTTTGTTTTTCTCATGCCTTGTTTCCTATAACATTGTATATTTTTCTTGCACCTAAACTTAAAAACACTTTTTTCTTAGATACTGTCTTACAATCAATTATTCTTTTAGCTGAAGTATTTTTACTATTAGATATTTTAATGATTATTTGACACATTCTGTATCAGAAGTATTATTCAAAAATCCTAAGTGTACATATAGCTGTAAAAGAAGTTGATATGTTTGGAGAAATATCAAAGAAACTAATAATTTTGGTACAGTGATATTATTTCATAGTAACAAAATTTCTTAAGATTTCAGTGGCTTCAGGAGGAGAAATCTTAGCTTTCCTTACAGGAAACTGGTTTACTCCCTCTTCATGAATGAAAAGGGAGGACACCCATGTGCCTGTGGTTTCTGGATCAAGAAATAGCATGGTCCAAATTACAGAAGCAGCACACTTGATAATGCGTGTGGAAAACTGAATGTAGGTTGTAAAGTACAGGCTTGGGAGCAGCATGTGACAAAAACAGAGAACAACAGAAGCCAGGGCAGGAGGGTCTGGTGTAGAAGGAAGATATGCCCTGATTTTGTCTCAGAGGTAATGGGCAACCCCTGGAAGAAAGGATCAATTCAAGAATGATGTGTCATGGAGACATACAAAATCCTGAATGGCAATTACTGACAATAGAAACCAATTTGGACTTATACTACACATATTGGGAGTTCGGGAATATTTAAAAAAATATAGCAAAAACTCTGATATCTGGATGAAATTTTTCATGTCTTCTCCCATTCTTACAACCCCTAAGAAAAACCACTTTTCCTCAAAAGCAGTTTGTGTGTGTGTGTGTGTGTGTGTGTGTGTGTGCGTGGTTTGTTTATTTTTTAAATTTTTATTTATTTATTTTTGAGACAAGCTCTCGCTTTGTAGTGCAGACTGGCCCCGAACTCACTATGTAGCCCAGGCCAGACTTGAACTCACGGTAATCCTTCTGCCTCTGCCTCCCGAGTGCTGGGATAATACGTGTGAGCCACCATGCCTGGCACTGTGGTAGGTGGTTACTGGGGATCGAACTCAGGACCTTGCACTTGCAAGGCAGACTCCAGAACCACTGAGCTAACACCCCGGCCCAATTTGTGTTTTTCTAATACCTTTACTGTTGTTTTCTTTAGTCTAAACATGCTAGGGGGATATACTACAAAGAAATAGGTTCTCAGCTTGATTCGTCCCAGACAGAAAAACCTAAATCAAAAGACTTCATTAGAAAATGGAAAACCAGGAAAAGGAGAACGAAACATAGAAGAAAAAGAAATCTCGAGGAGTGATAACAAGTGACCCCTGGTCAGTGTCAAGTAAAACAGACGGCTGGATCCTGTGGTGGTGGCCTGTCTACATACCTCAGGACAGTACACGCCGGAGGGCGAAGCGAGAAGTATTTATCCCGAACTGCTGTCACCTTTGTGTTCTGTCACTGGGATCCCCAAGACCGCACATTCTATAGTTTCCTCAGAATTTCCTTAGCCAGACGTGATGACTCCCGCGCAGCGATGCTGGGACGAGGCGCGTTACTGCGGAGCTAGCCCCGCCCGAGGCCCGGCGTCCTCGCCGACTGGGTCACGTGTCATTCACGTGATGAAAAGTCCCCGAAGGAGTCAACACTTCAGTTACACGCTGCGATCTCTGAATTGTGCTCTCTCCTCTTCACAGACGTGAAATAGAAAGGTGCTCCCCGTCTACACCGAGCCTCAAGCTCCGGGGAACCCCGCGGCCTGCATTCTGCGGGGCCTGACCCGCCCGCGCGAGCTCCTGGCGGAGGAACGCAGAAATACACAGGCACAGACGCGCAGTCAGACCTATGCGGTGGAAGTTAGCCTTCGCTTCTGTGTTTCTTCAGACAGCTCACGAAGAAACAACTTCAAATCTTTTTTTACTCCTCTCGAACTTGAGGCGCTCGTTTCCACCTCCACGCGCTGGGAAAAGACTTACTTTCTTCTGTAATGAGTAATGAGCATCACTAGAGGACCTCAGGCCGTGTTCAGTGGTGGAATGCTTGCCTAGCCTGCCTGAGGCCCTAGGTCTGGTCCTTAGTGCTTCAGGAGAAATTAAATAAAAGTCTTAACGGCTGTGGGTGCGGCTGAATGTTGGATCTGCTTGGCTAGATAGGCAATCCTCAGCACAACGAAGAAAAGAAGACACTGAGTGAAAATTTTGTTAGTTTTCCACCAAAAATAAAGAAACCATAGTGCATCTGAAACACTCCTCTTTGCTTTTCTAATGACAGTGTGAAAAATGTCCCTCCAGTTTTGAAAGCAAATATATTTTCTGTGCACTCTGCATTTTATTCAAGGGAATTTACTGTTATTCTTCTTATTCGTCCATTTCCTGCCTCTCCCACCTCTTGGGCCTGATTTTAATTTCTTCTTTCATAAAAGTGGTCTTTGGACACAAAACTGTTCTTGCTCAGGCTGGGTAATCTAAGGTCTCTTCTGGTCACACGCTTTTACAGGGTTTTGTAAAAGGCAAAACTGTAAATATTTGAAAGAGAGGAAAAAGACATACAGTCCAACTTCCCACTTCCAGGTACAAGGAACACGAGCCTCATCAATGAGAACCTCAAGCGAAACGTCCTCTGAAACTCGGACTGCAATTAGGCCAAAGCATGGGACGAACTTCCAAGAAAGAAGCCAAACTGGAAGGAACCTTCATTATCTTGAGAAGTTTAATAAGCAAAACAGATATGGGAAAAAGAGCGAGAGGCTGAAGAAACAAATTTGTTTTAGGTCAAGAGGATGCAGTGAATGATACTAGTACAGCAACGTTTCCCCAAATTTTCTAATCATTAAAGTTAACTCCTCTCATATAAAAATACTAGTTCTCGGTTTTCACCCCAGATCTCTTGCCCAGAATTAGAATTTTGATTTTTTAACAAGCATAGTGAGTGATTTTTATAGTGTAGAAAACATGAGAGGAGTGTGGCCATAGTGTGTGCGTGTGAGTGTGTGTTAAAGAGAAATTAACCAATCCGTTGTAGGAAAGGGTTATATTAGGTTAGAATTTGTAGAAACAGCAATGCTCAGGGTCATGCTGACTTCCACAGAGAACTGGGGAACCTAAGCTCAGGAGAGAGGTTAGCGCCTCATGCATAGTTGTAACCTAAGGAAACATCTGAAAGGGAGCAGAGGTTCTTCCTGGGAGAGAAGCCGAGGTCATCAGTGTGGCCCAGGCTGGGTGGGGAATGAGGTAATGATAGAACAGGAGCAGACAGAAGAGAGAAAAAGGACAGATACTGAGAAGTTCTATCTGTTTCACTTTAGAATCAAAGCTATGTCCTGAAGGCAGGCATAGTCCTTTCTACAGCCTAAAGAATTAGCCCCGATTCCCCAGTAGTACTTGCTAATCGACTCAGAGAATTACTCCAGGTGGCTACAAACTGCACCATCTGCTCCAGACCCTCTCTTCAGTCTGGTGTCCCGGATTTCTCTGACATTGGCATCATTACTTGGACGCTCTCTCTCTGCTCCCCCAACAGATTGGTTACCTATTTGGGCATCAGCTGTCCTTTGGATGATGGCCGCAGCATGTGCTGCCTCTCAGATTACCCCCTGTGGCCATATGTCGAGCCCTAAGTGGTGGCACCCTTCCGACACAGCGCCCAGGACATTCACCGGGCCTCCTGGAGGGTTTCCCTTTGTATCCATATTCCTCATAAAAACTGGGACATGATGAATAAATTATGAATGCTAAAGGGAAAGAAACATGAAGAATTATGTGATCCCTGATAAGGAATACAGTTATCCAGGGACATGAAATGTAGCTCCCTTCAGAAAAAACCTGTTAGGCCATCAGCTCCTGTGTCTTTCCGAGTTTGGATGTGAGCCTGTGTGTTTCCACTGATCATTGTGCTTTCTGTACTTCAAAAGCATGAATGATTAGAATGCCAGTGGTTAGGTTTAGGGTACATTCAGAATTCCGAAGCCATTCAACTTTGGAGTTTCCTAGAAGGGCTGGCTGCAGACTCGGTTCTGCCTACCTCTGGGAGAAGAAGAAAAGTTCATCTTATCAGATCATTCATCCAATGCATGGATTTTGGAGTGTTTTCCACTGGCTATGTGGGTGATACATCCTGCTCTGTAATGAAGACCAAGGATGCCATGCTTCATTTACATCAAGTAAGTGTTACTCCATAAGGAAGCGCTAACTCAGTAAATCTAAAATTTGTTTCACTGTCAATAGTCAAGTTGGTAACCTTGGAAATGACTTATTCAAGTCTTTAGTTCTTGCGTCTGAACATTTTCTCTAGTGCTCTTTTTTTTAATTTTTAAATTTTGAAACATAGGAATGTTTAAAAAGTGTAACATTATTTTTAGTACATATTTGGAGTACAAACTGATTGTATTTGTCATGGGAATTTGTCCATGTATAGGACACATCTTAACTCTATGTTGGCCCCTAAGGTTCTTATAGAATTTGGCAGTGATTCCATCAGATCTTGAGCTTTTCTTGATAAATTTGTTTTTACTACTGTTTCAATTGCATTGCAGGTTACTGGCTTAGTCAGGATTTTCCAATCACCTTGTCTCAGTTTTAATAATCCATATGTGTCTAGGAACATCTCCTTTTCTACTTGGTTCTCTAATTTGTTGGCATACGGTGTTGTTTTGTAGTTGGTAATACTAGTTTGGATTTCATTTCTTCATTTATGATTGGAGTGATTTATGTTTTCTGTCCTTTTTTGTGAGAGTGGCTAAGGGCTTGTCTGTTTTATTTTTTTTTCAAATAACCAGCTCTTCAATTCATTCATTTTTTTTCTATTGGTCTTTTAGTCTCTGTTTAATTGATTTCGGTTTTAATATTTATAACTTACTTCTTTAAAATATATTACACCTTTTTAAAGTAGATGTGATGCTTGCATTAAGATACAGTGAAACATTGTAAAATTGACTTGAATTACAAACAATATTGCACATATAAAATCAGTACTTTTACGGATTTTCTTCAAAGAAATTTGAGAAACGAGAATAATTTTATGTATAACATTAATATTTCAAAGAATTTGTTAAACTTTGTTCTATGTGTAAAAGTGTAAAATACTATGCCACCAGCTAGCAAGAGAAAAATGGCAGAAAAAACTCTAGCAATATCATTATTTACAGTAACTCGAGTATGTGGATGTCAAAGATTCTCAAGCTGTGCACTTTCAGATTTCATGCTGATGTGGTCATTGCCTCTTAGTCAAATATCTGTCTTTCATTAACTTACCATTGTTTAAAAAGTCTATGTCAAACAAATCAATTTCACCTTTATTTATTTATTTATTTAATTTCATTAATAGCACTAAACAAATGTTACAGAGTCACTCAACACTTGGAAGGTCATTGTCTTTTCAGTGAAGATGTTTGCATATTTATTTTTTAAAACATATTTTATTATGAAATATAATAATATAATTTATTTTCTCAGATTGCTTTATCCAACATAAAAGTTTCTGAGTAAATTGAAGTCATTATTGTATTCATTCTAGTCACATGTGAAATCATTTAGGAATTTATTAATCACATTCTTCCTGTTAAATAAAGATAAAATCTTAATGTTAAATTATTACTGAGATTACTTATTTGACTGCCAAAAAATAAATATATCTTAGTGGTTTTTGAAATTTGTATACATATTTGACTGTGTAAGTTAAAGTCATCACTGTAAAAAAATGATTGTGTATTCTCATTGATAAAAATTAATACCATCTTTGGTCCTGCATCCTTGGACTCTGCTTGTCATTATTATTGTGAAATGGAGAAATAAAATGTTATTGGTCATCTTTCTTTCCCATTGCTGGGGCAAAATGTCTAACACACAGTTTAAGGCTGGAAAGGCTTATTTGGCCAATGGTTGCAGTGGCTTCCTTCTGCAGTCAGCTGGCTCCAAGGGAGAAATGTCTGACCGGAGACCGTGGTTGACCAAACTCTGAGTTTATGGTGGGTAAGAAACAGAAAATGAGATGGATCTTTTGAGATAAAGGGATCAGAGACCAAATATACTATATAAACTTCCCATTTATAATTGCATGTGTGCTTTTCTAATCTCCTAGGGAGTTCTTAAGCCAACAGCATTGAAAGTTAAGCTGAACTGGTACGTTCCACTACTTGTCAACTTTACACCACAGGGCATCATTTCAAACCATATTTAATCTCCAAATAAATGGTACAACATGCTTATAATTCCACATAAAATGACTAAAATATTTTGTGCACAATGGAAAATACAATGATTTCCTTCCCCAAAGTCTCAACAGCTCCAGCATTGTGTGAAAGTTTGTCTCTTTTACTGAAGGAAAACATGCCTACAAATTTGAAAAGCAATGTATATGCTTCCAATATACAACTGTCTCCTCGCAAAAGAGAGGAATAAAGGACATCAAAGAAGAGGACCTACCGAGACCAAAGACCAGCAGGGCAATTATTAAGTTCCACAGTTATATGTCCACTATCTCTTATTTCATGGTGTTATAATTCTACCACTTGGTACAATCTCAACAGAAACTACTTTTAGGACAATCAGTTGTGGTGTTAATCACATCCAGCAGTACGCGGTCTTGCTGACTCCTGAGGTGATCTCAGTGGGTCTTGCCTTGACCTTGTACAAAGTACTTGCTTTCATTTTAATTGGAGGAATCTCTTCAGCAACATCTTTGGTTCCAAACTTGTACTACTTGCTTTCTGGTTAAAATCCAAGTTTTTCTAACCCTGGTGCTCAGCTTTGGACCTGAATGCTCACTATAAATCTAGCTAAAAGAAGTAAGTCGTACCCATGCCAGATCTTGAACATTGATCAGCCTTAAAATATCCTCTACTACATTAATTAGTCAACTACCTTTAAATCAAACTTCACACAAAAATCTTAGGACATAAGGAAATTGTATGTAAAGTTTTTTGGTACAGTATAACACACCGGTTCAATTCACTTGACTACATAAACTTATAACAAAGTAGAATACATCCATTTCAAGAATGTGTTTAACTTGAAGTGCTGTTAACTCTAAGATAAAATTACCATCTCAGTATAAAATGATGTGTCTTTCCAAATAAGATGAATAAAATTAACAAATTACATTAACTGTATAAACCTAGACTCTTCTAACTTTGAATATTTTTTGTGAAAAAAAACTCAAGCCTCCGAGACTCTGGGTTTAAATAAAAGCTAAGCAGAATATACGTTATAGTCTACCAAATAATAGCATACCTTCTTGTGATTTTAAGCTTATTTCATGGTGTCATAATTCTATACCACTTGGTACAATCTCAACAGAAGCTATTTTTAGGACAATCAGTTGTGATGTTAATCATTTTGTGCCAATCACTGCTATTTAAGTTTATCTGAGGCATCCAGGTACAGTGTTTTCAAAGTGCCTTTCAGGATCCTGGCTCACTTAAGACAGAAATGGAAACAATTTCTATTTGGCCCATCAATTAAGGAATAAGCAGCATGGTTCCAATTGGGAAGCTGCTGCCGCGTTGTCAGAAAGAGGCAATTGTTCACCAGGCTCTAAACAGAATGTGTTATTTCCATTACTTTCATCTCTCCTGATGAGCTTATAAATTGATAGGGAAAATAAAAATGAGTTGACCAAAATAGACTGAGCTGGATGATGTATTTTCAAAGCACCCAGGTGAAAATGAAATTCCTAACAGCTTCCATTGTGCCTGAGCACAGCAGAGACAAACCAAGTCAAAGGAACAAAAACTGTTTAAATGCAATAATATGGCACAGTTCGTGTTCATTTTAGATTTAAAAAGCAAAGCATGACGGAAGAAGATGTAGATCTTGCTGTCAAGTTTTTCACAGCTGTGTAAACAGAAGGAAAGAGTCGACTGAAGTCATAGGATCACAATATGCACAGTGACTATAGAAAACCTGAGGGGTCTAGAAGTAGCAAGGACCCCAGCTCACAACGTCAGGGTCAGGAAGACTTGTTGGATTGAGTTACTAGGGGTGATTCGGAGTTGGACAAGTGAAGAGCAAGGGAATAACGTTTTTATGTAGAAGGAAAGGAAGAATAAAATAATGAAACTTTGAGAAATCAAGATAGAGGTGACAATGAATGTATAGGATAGCTGACGTGGGGAGCTTCTATGATGTTATGGTTGGTCTTGACTGACAACAGATTGGTCTGAGTGATACCTGGGAGAGCAATACAGTTCACTGCTTTGTGCATCTGGACAGTTCATGAAGTGTGATCCTGGAGACTTTCTAGTTTCTTCCACTTCTCTCTGGTGCTCTTTCTAGTCCTTATGCTTCCTGGTTGCTGTGAGCTGACTAGCTTTCTTCCACCATATCCTTCTGCCATTTCTACCCTGATGCCAGCTGAACAAAGACGGAAATGTTTAAAACCATGACTCAAAATAAGCCTTTTCTCCTCAAGTTGACTTTTGTCAGGTATTTTTTTGCACAGAGATAAAAATTTGACCCATATGTGTGTCTACAGAATAAGAAATGAATGCGACATACAGAAGTGGTTGAAAAGTCTTCAGAGAATGTGAAAGGAAGGACTATTACTAAAGCAGTTTCAAAATAAGACGGTTACTTTATCAGGATGAAACTACGTGCATGTAGGCTGAGAGGAACCAAAGGAACAGAGAGAAAATGTTGAAAGACACTCAAGTGTGGAAAGTTGGCTCTCAAAGTGAAAGTGGGTCCATCATTGGAACCTCTAGGTTAAGGTCTAGAGACTTAGCAATGTTTGGAGGCTTTTGGGATGTCATAATGGTTGGGAGTGGTGCTACTGGTGTTTAGTGTGTAAAAACTTGAAAACTGATAAACATTTTACAATATACATTTCAATCCCTAAGGATACCCTGCTGGATTGCCTGTGGTTCACTCAGTCTCCTCAACTTTTTTTTTTGTAGTAGGGATCAAACTCAGGACCTTGTACTTGCAAGACAGGCAGGGCGCCACTGAACTACATCCCCAGCTCTGGCCTCCACCTTTTTTTAAGCTTCCTACTATTAAGAATAACTGTAGAATATGCTGGAAAGGCAACATTTCAGATAAGGAGGAGCCAGGCCAAACAGTAAGGTTGTTTCCAACCCTTGAAATAAAATGTCCTTGTGCCTTTTCCGTAGCATGTCCTGTGGCCTAGTAAATGTAGCCTAGTATATGTAGTTCTTGTGGGCCTTCAGGTTTGGGGCCAGTGGGACAATGTGGTTCTGACTCTTTTTGTCTCAAGAAGCTTCCCTAAATGTGGAGGCATCAACTTGCAATGAGTTCTAGTTTTTGTTTTCTCCTGCTTCCTCTGTAATAACAAATACGCGATGTCTCATTTAGGTGTGTGTAGGTGTCATGACTCACAAGGTTCAAACAAATTTGTAGCCAGTGCAGAATGAACCCGCTTCATGCAGTCTTTTTAAAAAGATTGTTCAGCCCAATGTGGCAGTGGTGCTGAGTTTGAGAAAGTTCCTGTAAGAGGATGCATTTGAAGACATAGGGTATGAGAATTGGCAGAGAGGTCCAGAGAGTAAACTGCATTTACAATGTTTGTTGAATGTAATGACAGACATGCTGATGATGACTGAGGAGGACTAGGCTCTGGCCAACATCCCTGGAACTATACAATTTACTTTGTCCAAGAAAATAATGAACAAAACATATGTGAATTACCAAAGAACAAGCTGGAAGGCAATTGTGCTATGGCCAGAGAGGAACGGGAATCAAGTTCACTGTCTGGTCAGAGGGTTTGTGTCACACCGGATGCAGTGAGGGCTGTGATTTGGGCTCTTGCCTCTCCTCACTGCCCAGCTTCCTGACCAGACCAGTTTGATCTGGTCTACCAGGAAAGTTGTTGACCTTTGTTTCAGAAGCAGGCTTCATTGCTTAGTTCCCTTGATGACTGAATAATTGTCGTTGTAGACCTTTTGCTATTCTAGAAAACAAATTATTTTCTTGGCTTTTTGTAGTGCCTAAATGTCATGATTTTCCAGCCGCAATTTTAGTTTTCTTTCTGGCTTCTATTTCTACATTTGATTACTATTTGCTTTGTTTTTACATCCATAGCTTAGTCTTTATTCTCATCTCACTGTTGTTTTGGCATAAATACTTCATAAATAATTTAAAATCTCTACATTCAAAACTGAATTTCATTTATTCCTTGACAAGTCCCTTCTTTTTGTAGTTTCCAGGGCAAGGGGGCATCAAGGAACTGGTGATGGTTCCATTAAAATGATGTATGTGACAGAAAACCAAAATGATGTCATTTTAACCTTTCTACATTTTAACTTGCCAGGTATAAAGGGCAAATCACATAGATTGTGGGATTGTATGACCATTCCACGCAATATAGAATTCCTTTCCTTTCAGATTATTCCTCCATGATCTCCACATTATTCTGTTATTTATAATCATTACTGATAGCTGGTGAAACTTCAGCTCCTCTACCATCATACCAGCTACTGGATAGAAGAAGGAGAAATAACTCCTTGGCCGCGTTGCAGAACATGACCATGAAGCTGCACGTACAACTACATACAGCCCTGTATTTAACCACAGTCTCACAGTGCATGAGCTAGCTTTGCAAGACAAAACATCCAGAAACCCTAAGCTAAAGGAGAAGAGGTTTAATTTATTTCATGGTTTAAAGAGGTTCAGTACATGGTCTGCATGCTCCAAGGCAGAAAGAGAACAGTGGGGGGACATGGGGGAGCAGAGCCGTGCAGCTCATGGTGGCAGGAAGCTCACTGAAGGAACAGTGTGGAAAGGAACTGGCGAGTGGCCATGTGTACAACTCAAAGCCATGCCTCTGGGGCACACCTGGACATACTCAGGAGTATTTTTTTTCTAGTCTACTAGATGCTTCTTAATTTAATAAATTTGACAAATTAGGATGGACAGACACATGAGGCAAGCTGCAGAGGAAAATCATTAATGCATCTTTTATCTTAGCAAGTCCAAGCCTAGCTAAACATATGGCTCCTAATATGATAGAATAGAGACAGGGACAGCACCCGTCCCCATGATACTATTATCCTATGCCTGGGAAAAGCAGCACAATCCTCTATTATTCTCATACTCTTGTTTTTTTGTGCCCATTTTGTTCCACATCTGCTGATTCCAGCTTCCAACCTTTCACATGCACTTCTTAGCCAGTCTTCTTATCTGTTTACTTGAATCTAAGAAATCTACTTGCAAAATTGTAGACTGTTTAAAGAAAAGCTCCCAAAATTTAACTTCTCTGTTTTAACAAGTTATTGCTAATGGTAGTATACCTATATTTACTCATATCTTTAACTTTTTTGTTGTTTATAAGTCTCTTGTTCCTTACAATATAGAACTTTTCTTTCTAAAATGCTGTCCCATGACTTGGAGGTGCCTAATATCTCCCTAAGTTTTATTGTTTCCATAAAACTTACATTCTCCTGATCAATTTTGGCTCCAAACTTTTGCTTTCTTGAAGTATTGATGATATTCCATTTTGGTGCTGTGTGTAAAGTGAGACTTAGGGTTCCACTCCTGCTTGAATCGCTTGTTAAAAGTAATTATCAAGCACTGATCGTGTGGCTGTTAGAATGGACACCTGATATAAATGGGACTTTAGTAGTGCAAATAGCTTTAAAATAGATGAGGAGACATTTTTAACTCTAAAACTGAGTTCAGTTTAGCACCATGTTGCTAGATTGGTTTCTTCTGTCTTCCACATTGTTAATTTCCTTCTTTTTCTTTATTTCATTAATCCTGCTCAAGTCTAAGTGTAGGTTCAATTTATTTGTTTCCTGGTCACTCATTTCCTCAGGATTCACCTTGGACTTCAGCGAGGAGCCTGGGCACGTTCTCCTCTCCATAGTTGTGCTGTAAGTGGAGAGCCTACATTACAAGCCCAGCATTGTCACACCCACTTCTCATGCTTTTTATTTTCTAAATGGTTGTTGTCCTTCTTTTTTCTCCTCCGCCTTCCTCTCTCTTGCTTCCCAGCTCTCCTCCCCTCCCTTTTCTTCACTTCATACTCTGGCCATAGATTCACACTCTTTGTAACAGTCATTTTTTCTTTACATGTCCAGCAAGTCCCACACACTTCAGGGCCTTGGGTTTTTGTTTTTCTTCCTTAGAAGCTTTTCCTAATTATCTAAAAAGCAGGGTGTGAGTTCCAGTGAGGAATGTCTAGACTTCTCTTTATATATCTTCAGAAATATTCTTGTATGTCTTGTACATTTTTTTCTACCAAATCTTTTCACCTGAAAACAACCTTTTCTCATATTTTTTTTTCTTTTTCAGAGCTGTTTTGGACTTCCCCCCTTTTTTTCTATTTGTTACCATCTTAAATGTTTCTGTCCTTTGCAACCAAACATCGTGAAGTTTTGTACTCATTATCTTTACTTCCCCCCCCCTTTTTTTTGAGACAGGATCTTGCTTTGTAGTTCAGGCTGAACCTGAGCTCACTAAGTAGCTCAGGCAAGAGTTGAACTCAGCATCCCTCCTGCCTCTGCCTCCCGAGTGCTGGGATTATGGGTGTGAGCCACCACGCTCGGCATTGTGATATATGGAACAGGGATCAAACTCAGGATTTTGTGCTTGCCAGGCAGATGCTGGAACCACAGAGCTAGATCCCTGCCTCCTCTTATACTTTGTGATTTCTGCCCAACTTTTGTCCCTTCAATCCCAATAAATTGCTCTTGCTCTGATCAAGGGTGATCTGTTGTCACTAAATCCAATACATACATTTCAATTCTTTTATTACTTGTTTAAAAAACTTCACTTTAGTTCCCCTTTCCATTTTTTTAATTTTAAGGAATTTTTAGCCTATACATTGTTAGTAAGATAGGTAAAAATGGGATAGAGGATAAAAGGATGTCCATTTCTGATTTCTGATACAAATTCCACTGGGCTCACCTCCAAGAGACAACAGCTTTTAGCAGTCTCTTATAAATTTCCTAGACAAGGAAAACTAAAACACAAATATTTATATCTTAAACATATATTAGGAAAGTAGTAAATGTGTAAATAGTTTAGTACTAAGTTTATCAAGACATTTCATGATTAATACAAGTTAAATCAGCTTCTATAGTTACAAGAGGCACTCAAAGTGGTGCCCATTAGCTTCTAGATATTTATTCATACAGCAAACTTCTGAAGTGTACAAACATTTTTTGGCAGACTGTATGTTCCTATGTGTTAAATGCTTCATTCATTTTTATACAAATACACAAAATTATGTTCCACAACAAACACACTATGATTCTATTTACTTAAAATATTTCAAATTAGGTCTTGTAAGAAGAGAACCTTCAATTTTATTGCTTGTATAATAATACATTGTACTCTGGCAACACTGCTTCATTGCTCTTCCAGAGGGTGTTTTTTAATTTTTAATTTTATATCTTTTATTAACTTTAAGAGAGGGCTCTTGTTAGCCTTAAGTCATAGGAGAAACTACTGCCATGAATCAGTTCATTTGTACAGACAGAACAGCTCTGTAGCTCTGTTGTGATGCCTTGGAGAGCTACTGTTTTTAGGATTTGTTTTGGCCTTTAAGTATAAAATAGTTTAGAAAGACCAGAGTGCATATGATTTTCAATCATCAAACAGTATGGAATATCTTTCCTTCTAGAAAAGTTTGATGTCTACACATGATCAGTATTTCAGCAAACACAGACAACTTGGGGGTTGTAACTCTTGTACCTTCTCAATGTGGAAACTTAAATGTTCATGAAGAAAACTTCTTCCTCTTTCTTCCCCTGCATCTACTATTACTTTGAGATTTACCATTCTAGGATCCTTTCCTATGTTAAGGTCAGTTTATTAAAAACTTATCCCAATCTGCAGCTTTGCTTCTCAGGTACTGTAGTAGATGCATAGTTTCCATGGATTAGGATTTGGATATGTTCAAGGGCTGTCCCAACTGGTGTTTATAGTCACTGTGATCATCTGTTTTCTGAATTATACTTTTCATAATATGTTTTCCCTTTATCAAAAATGGGTACAGAATTTTTATATCTCTTAAATCATTACTCATCTTTTCTTGTTGCAATGCACAATCTCGTCCCTGTTTGTCTCTTATTTTCCTGTTCGTATTTGTGCTTTCTGTCTTTCAAAAGCTGTTCTTAGATAATTGGTTAGGTTTCTTCTTTATCATCCATGTTATTGGCTTTTTTCAGATAGTTGGTGCTCTTTCATCTTCTATTTACTTTCAATAGTGAGCAACTATAAAGATACTTGAAACTATTGCTTCCCCTTTTAAATTTTTCTTCTTTTCCACTCACCACACAGCTCTTTCTGTGCTTTTGACACCAGCTTGAAAGACATCTATGAAAGCATTACTTCTTTGAACTGGTTAAAATATACTTGGTAAAGAATCTGGTAATATTTTGCATTATTTTCAAAATCATCTCATTTTTAATGACATCTATGTCAATGCTGTCTCATTACTGTAGCACAAATACCTGAGACAAGTGACTCATCAGGACGAAGCCAATATTTTTGTTCACTGTCTCAGAGTTTTCAGCCCATGGTCAGTTGTGCTGGGTTTGTAATAGCACAGTGCATAAAAAGGAAAGCACATGGCAAGGAGGGCTGTTTATCTTATGGTGTCTGGGAAGCAACATGACAGAAAATGGACTCAGGTGTCAGTATCTCCTTCCAGGGCACAATCTTAATGAACTGACTTTCTACCACCTGGCCCCACCTCCTAAGTGTTCTACACCTCCTAATAGCACCACGATCTGCAGAACATGGGCCTTTGGGGACATCAGGATCCAGACCTTGGTAACATCCAGCACACAATCCTTTGTTTGGAACACAGAGAGAAGAAATCAAACCTGGGCTGGCACTGGGAGGACCATCACTGGGAAAGAGCAGCCCTACATACGTTTTCTGTCCAGGAAGCCAAGTTAGTGTGTCCTCCACTGGAAAACACTGCAGAAAATGGACCTGCAGCTTCTCAAGGTCAGGCTAAACTTGAGCAAGATTATAAAGGGAAATATCTTGAGAGCACAGCTCCGTGGAAGAGTGCTAGCTTAACATGAGGGAGGCCCTGGTTTGGGTTTGATTTCTGAAATTGCAGAAATAAAAAAAATTATGACATCAAAAAATGTGGATTTTTCTATGAAATGTTGAAAAGGACAAAGTAAAGTGAAAGCGAAGAGATACAGAAGGTGTATTCTGATGGAGCTAGGCAATGAGAACAATGACTTTTCACTCTATAGCCCTTTTCACCCATGTTTTTGTATCCAGGATTCCATACATGCCGGGAAAACCCACTTTTGACGGAGCAGTACTGGTCTCACACACTGAGACCCATTTTGGTCCTTTTGGGTCTAATTCCCTAGGTTTTATTCCATTCAGATTCGGACTTGAAATTTCCTCTGCAAACCATCCCAATTCTTTTCTCCAGCATACTGACCGTAGCTTCCTGCTCATTTATGCGGCTTGTTCTTTGTCAATGTGGCATTACACACAGCATAAGTTGGAGATTTGCACTTCATATTCCAAGCCTGACTCCGTATCTGACAGACTTTATATCTATTCCTTGTGCTCTGTGGTTATGCACAGGAGGGGAGCAGCATTTATGAAATCAGATGAATATAGAAAATGGCATTAGATGTGAAAGTAAGCACTGAGGTAGTAATACATTATTTGAAGCATTGGAAAAATAATGGTTTTGGAAAGCCATAAAGACACTCAGACATTTTGATTCTTTAAATTTATGATTTCCAAACATATAACTTTCCATTTGCTGGTATCAGGTGTGTTCTATAGTTTGTATATTTGATGTCTGAAGAATTAGTGGGCATTTGTTATTCTATTCTTTTAAGATATTTAGTTTTGTTTAAGAAGGACTTGGATACATGGCACTAGTATTCTGGCTTATAGTAATTGGGCAACAGAGCTTAATCATTGATATGCATAATAGACATATTTTAAAATAGAGCTGTACTGAGAAATCAAACAGTTGAGGAATTTATACAGGTACAGTTTCAAGTAACAGATAAAAATTAAGTTTTCTATCATTTAAGTGATTTCAGTACCCAGTACATTTGTAATGAATAGTATCTTTTCTTCAATGACTTGTTCTCCTTTCTCTGCAAAATTCTATACTCTACGAAAGATTTAGTTTTAACAGCCTGGTTTTAATATCTTCAATGTAAAACAGAGGATACTTTTTTGGGACTCATTTATTTCTTTTCAATTTATTTTGAAAATATCTACACTGGTTCTTTGGGGATTTTGAATTCTTTTTTCTTTCATTATTTTACCCTTTCTTTTATCTTGCTCTCCATGTTTTTTAAATTTTTGTTATTCACTATTATTTTTATCTAATCCTACTATTTTTCTTTTACTGCTTAATAGGAATTTTATCTCACTTTTCTCTTCATCACCTTTTCCTCGGTTTCCCAATTTTTCTTCTTTTCTTCTCCCATTCCCTACCCTTTACATCTTCACTAATGTTACTATTAAGCTTTATTAATCTGTAGATATTTAGTTAACTGTGCTATTATTGTTGAATTTTTTCTACAGCTAATGGTAGTATAGCTGTCAAAATTTGGTTCATCTTTGTGCCTAAATTTTAATTATAGATAATTTTTCATGGTTAAAAGTAGTAGAGTGCTAGCTTCTATTGGTACTTATGGTGTATCCATTCTGTTCTACAGCCTATTGTTTTTGCTGACTTTGTTGCTATTGCTAGGGTGGCATAGCTATTGTTATTAATTAGTTACTGTCTATTCATATCTGATTTGGCATTGTGTCATCAATAACACCACAGTGAAACTCTGAAGAACTGAGTGTCAAGTCAGTTACATTGGCCTTCCCCTCCCAAATTAACAGAGGTAGTGATCCAAGGGCATCAAAAGCCAAATAGCTGAATTATGCAAAATAATAAAAGAGACAAAAATCTCAATCAGGTACATGGATAGCATGAAGGTAATTATAATCAAAATGGTAATGGATCTAAGAAACAAAATGATCAGTGGGCTAACCAAGGACACTAATAAAAAGCAAGCTTGGATAAACAAAACACAAATACAAAGGCCACTTTAGAAGAGAATTAGAGTCTTTGAAAAGGTGCAAAACAGAAATCCAAGAGACAAAAACTCTATTGGAATTATAGGTAGCAGGTGACCAATGTAAGGAAAAATATCAGAATTGAAGGATAGGGCTGAATCCAGTGACCAGTGAGAATCCAGTGATATACACAGAGACACCATAAAATCAGTAAGGGAACGTGGAAAAAGAATCCAACAACTTCTAGCTGGCAGAAAGAAGACTAAGGTTTTCCAGAATTAGTAAATATCAAATAGCATTTAAAACCCATTTGCAGAAATAATAGCAGAAAATGTCCCAAGTGCAGGAGGAAAAATAACATACACATCAATAAAGCACATAGAACCTGCCATGACCAGAGAAACACATAGCCATAATCAGAGAAGCTCTCTGTAACATATTGTAGTGGAAATTCTGGAAGTCCAGCACAAAGGCAAATTCTTAAAAGCTGTTAGAAGAAAAGCAACAAATTATGTATAAAGTTAAATCCATGAAAATTACAGCAGACTTCTCAACACTAACTTAAGGATAAAGAGAGCTTGGAGTGAAGTGTTTTAAGCCCTCAGATAAAATAACTTCCAATTCAGCATTGGTAGTTCAGTGGTATAATTCTTGCCTCTGTTTTAATCCCAACTGATACATCCTATAAAACTGTTTTCAAAGTTGATGGACAAGTAAGATTTTTCCAAGATGAAGAGCACTGTAAAAATATTGATAACTACCAAACTATTTCTCCAAAAATTTCTCAAGGATATCCTTGAGACAGGTAAAGAAAGCAGAAAAGAAAAGCCTAGTGGAATGAATGCATCAGTCAGAATAAACAGCTAAGCAGAAGGGAAAAATATTAGGAACAAGAAAATAATGAAATAACTGGAATAAGTCAGTAACTTTCAGTGATAACTCTTAATGCATATGTTTTCCAAAAGGTACAAATTGACAGATCTGATCATAAAACAAGACCCTATGATATGCTGTATTTTAAAGAAAACACATGTAAACCAAAAGACACTCACAGACTACATATTGAAGCAAGAAAAATCCTACAGGTGCACCTAACTTTACAGAACAAGTACCACTAGACACAAAAGATTTGATAGAACATAAGCCCAGCCATAGTTGGGTACCTCGATACTCCACTATCAAAAATAGGTAAATAAGAAAAAGTCAACAAAAAACATATCTAAGTTGAAGCCATGGTTTTGGACGAATGAGCTTGACAGGTAACTATAGAGTGTTGTTCTCAACAACAGGGTATGTCTTCCTCTCAGGAGGAAAACCTTTCTTAAAGCATGAGGAAGCAACATTCTTGAAGACAGACCACACAATAGCTCATGAATCATACTTACCTAAGTACAAAAGGATCAAAATTATCTCATGCACATGATCACCACATAGTGTAATGAGCCCAGAGTTCAATGGCAAAAAATTACAGAAAATTATGCACACATGAAAATTAAACAATATACTCTTGATTATTCAATGAGTCATAAAAAACAAAAAAGGAATTAGTGCCTAGAATCAAATACTAATCTGAGTGTCATATAAACGGGCCTACTGGACATCATGTAAGCAGCACTATGAGGGAGGTTCATAGTTGTGAATGTCCACCTCAGAAAAGAAGACACAAAATTCAAACTTTTAAAAAAATCTCTATTGGTACATTGTAAAAACACATCGTGATCACACTCAATATTGGGAATTTGTACCAGTACATGACACAATTTAATTCTCATTTTTTCCTGTCCCCCTATTCACCCCACAACCCTCCACCTGCTAAATACATAAGCTTTGTTTCCCTTTTTGTGTTACCATCACAATTTCCAAAATTCAAACATTTAAAGCAGATGGGACTTTGATTCCCAACCCTGTGGTTTTGGTTATCAAGATTATCTGGCATTGCTATGCGTAGTA
>PVIC010029545.1:5875-22646 GCA_004025085.1 Thryonomys swinderianus
GAACCACTGAGCTAACCCTCCGGCCCTTCTTTTTCTTTCTTAATCACAAATTATTCTCTGGTGACTAATTCCACCAAAACTGCTATTTCTCAGCTGTAATCTGGCATGATCAGAAAATACCTAATGAAGAGCCCGTGTTGGAAGCTTAACTCCTAAAACAACAGTGTTGAAGGCGAAGCCTAAGCAGGTGTCTGGGTCGTGAGGGCCCCACCCTCAAGTATGGATTCATAAAAGGGTCTTCTCTCTAATGCACTCTGTTCCCCTTGCACTATGGACTGATGCAAAAGGGAGGCCTTCACAAAGCACTGGACCCTCAATCTTGGGCTTCTCAGGCTCCACAATCACATACCAAATATTTCTCTTCACTATAAATTACCTTGTCTGGAATGTGTTTTGTAGCAGCACAGAAGGGACTAAGATATTTACCACAGTCCATCCCTTAAATCCTGTAAATCATATGTACTGACTGTTCAAATTTAGAGACTTACCTTAAAACTTGAATGGACTCTGTTGTTATAAAATATACCCAATGGAGTGAGTTCTGGTTTTGCTGAGAGCTGTAATCCACTGGACTCCCCTGTAGGCTCTTTGTGGAATAAATACCATATTCCAGCATCCTACAATGAAAAGACAAGATTATTAAAAGTCTTCATTTATAAAGCCATTCTGTAAAAACTGTCAGAAATAACTGCTTTGCAAGCAAGTTTAATCTTCATAAAACAAAATTTTCATTCTTTTAGATTGAAAATTGACTCTAAGAAATTGCACACACATCCAGCATCCTTGAAGCAGTTGTATCAGGCATTATTTTTTAAAAGTAAATTTAATGTTGCTTGTAGGACTGGACAAAAAAAAAAAAAAAACTGATTAGCTGGTAGCAACATTTACTTTCAAACTTTTTTTTTTTTTTTTTGAGACAGGGTCTCGCTTTGTAGTTCAGGCTGGCCCTCAGCTCACTATGTAGCCCAGGCAAGCCGCTGCAAACTCAGCAATCCTCCTGTCTCTGCCTCCTGAGTGCTAGGATGACAGGTGTGAGCCACCATGCCCGGCACTGTGGTATGTGGCATTGATGGCTGGTGGGCATAAGTCTCCACCCCCAGCATTATATGTGGTTACCAGGGATCGAACTCAGGGCCTTGCGCTTGCGAGGCAGGCGCCGGAACCACTGAGCTAATCCTCCGGCCCTCAAACTTTTTTTTTTTTGAGACAGGGTTTCGCTTTGAAGTTCAGGCTGGCCCTGAGCTTACTATGTAGCCCAGGCAAGCATCAAACTCAGCAATCCTCCTGCCTCTGCCTCCAGAGTGCTGGAATTATAGGTGTGAGCTACCACACCCCGCACTGTGGTATGTGGTTACCAGGGAACAAACTAGAGACCTTGCACTTGCTAGGCAGGCTCCAGAACCACTGAGCTAAATCTCTGGCTTGCAAAATTTACTTTGAAAACAACTTTCCCATCATTATCTTCTTTAAAATGTTCTACAGAATGAGAACAAAATAAGCCTTCCATGTGACCAGAACAGCACAGCCCTTAGGCAATGTGGTTCTCTTCTGTTTACCTCCAAACCTGATCAATAGATGAGTCACACCTATTAAACAACTGTCCACTACCACGCAGAGCTCAGTGACTTCTTTCAAACAACTCCAAAGGGCTTCCTGTCCTGAGGCAAATTTTTGCCAAAGAGGGAAATAAAACCAACACCACATGTATGAATCAGTATTCTGTCTCAGTCTGGACCCTGTCTGTTCAATTTCAGTATTACTGCCCCTGACAGGGGCAGAACAGTTTAAAAATTTTTTGACACACTAAATGAAATTTGTAAAGAGAAATGAGTGTTCTCAATTTAGGTAATAATTTTTCTGTTGGATTAAAACCCAGCCCAAAATAAAGGATAACTTCGATGTATAGGACTATGGAACTTTGATTAAACAGGTTGTGAAAACCTAAACACACACTGTGAACGGATATTCTTAATTCCAATTCAGCATACATTCATTTAGCAGCCACTATGTGCTGAGTGCACAGTAAACAATTTCAAGTCTGGTGCTGAATACACAGATAACTAAAATCCACATACTAGGTCTCATATTAGTTGTTAACAAACAAGTCTTTTAGGAGGACAGAGAAAGAATGCACTGTGGAAAGCACATACACCTACATCCCAGAAAGAATGGGAGATTTAACACTTTTTCATGACAAAAGTTTATAAACCGTCTTAATAAAATGAACTACGTTTTGCCACCTCCACAAACAGAAGACTTAAAGGCCCCGTAGGCTGAGGGCAGACTGGATCCTCCCTTGCCACCCGCACCAGGCATGCAGGTAGCAGCTGTTCCCAAGTAAACACTGCGATGTGAGACAGCAGAAGGGGCTCTGGAAAAGGCAACGAAGAAACCAACTGACTTACGTTGGGAGGAAAGCCCTGCCAAACTCCAGCTTTCCCACAACAGTACCTTTAGAGAAGGAACGAATTCACAGAATAAAACACAGAAATGCATGAGTTGGGCCGGAGATTTAGCTCAGTGGTTCTGGTGTCTGCCTAGCAAGTGTAAGGTCCCAAGTTCGATCCACGGTAACCACATACCACAGTGCCAGGCGTGGTGGCTCACACCTGTAATCCCAGCACTCGGGAGGCAGAGGCAGGAGTGTTGCTAAGTCTGAGGCTTGCCTGGCCTACATAGTGAGCTCAGGGCCAGCCTGAACTACAAAGCGAGACCCTGAGAGAGAGAGAGAGAGAAAAGAAATATGTGAGATGCTTTCAGGCACCTCACCTGAGCCCCAGGAAGGGCACCTGGCCACTTCAGCTCACATCCTCATAGACTGTTCATAATGTCTTTACCCTTCAAACCCTGACTTCAGAAAGAGGTGAGGGAAGCTCTGTTCTGGCTGCTGACTCACAGTGTGACAAGATCAGGAGATGGTGGGGTGAGGTGCACAACCATCTCCCAGTCATCACTTTCCACTTGGGAACAACAGGCACATACCCCACCCAAAGTCAGCAGAAGCCTGAGACATGTGAGTGAAAACTTGAAATGATCCAGTGTCCAGATCCCTGTCCTGTGAAGTGAGAATCTTAAAAAGATAAGATCATCAGATACATTTTGTTTTTAAGGAAAATCATAGCAGTGACACCAACCATTACCCAGTAATGCCTGTATCTTTGTTATCTGAAGGAAATACTGCCTTCAACTATCTTTTACACAGTTCTTAGAAATGATGCTAAATATTTCTTCCCAGTTAAGCATTTTTTTTTTTTTTGAGACAGGGTCTCACTTTATAGTTCAGGCTGGCTCTGAGCTCACTATGTAGTCCAGGCAAGCCTCAAACTCAGCAATCCTCCTGCCTCTGCCTCCCAAGTGCTGGGATGACAGCCACCATGCCCGGCACTGCGGTATGTGGTATTGATGGCTGGTGGGCATTGAGTCTCCACGCCCAGCATTGCATGTGGTTACGGGGTATCAAACTCAGGACCTTGCGCTTGCGAGGCAGGCACTGGAACCACTGAGCTAACCCTCCAGCCCCCCACTTAAGCATTTTAAATATGATGTAAAGATGAACAGTTAAGTATCACAGCAGTGTTCATATTTCTGTACTTAATAATTTTCACTACACTTACAACCTTAATAGTATAATGTCTTAAAGAGTTTATACTATAAATTAGGATTTACCCAGAAGATTACTTCTACCAATTAAAAATATTACATGTATTCTTTCAAAAATGATATGGGCCAGAGATTTAGCTCAGTGCCGGGCGTGGTGGCTCACGCCTGTAATCCCAGCACTCGGGAGGCAGAGATAGGAGGATTGCTGAGTTCGAGGCTTGCCTGGGCTTCATAGTGAGCTCAGAGCCAGCCTGAACTACAAAGCGAGACCCTGTCTCAAAAAAAAAGAAAAAACAAATGTTGTGTGTGTGTGTTTGTGTGTGTGTGAGTGTGCGCACACACGTGCACGCGCTCACAACTCAAGGCACATAGTTCAGTCGTGGCACAAAGCTGACTTTTACATTTAGGAAAAGGAGGTACCCCTTGACCAGAGAGATAGTGATCACAGCATCCTATAGACTAATCCACTTGCCTAAGGAAAAGTTAAGGCTTCCTTTATTCATCAGGATCAGAAAGGGAAATAATCAGACACTTAGCCACACACAATTAAACATGAAAAACCAGAAAGATATTCAAAGTACAGTAAGAATACACTCTGCATGTGACATGATCCTTGAGGTTCTTCATTTGTCATTTGTCTTAGTGGACCCACAGATACTGAATGGCACAAAAGACTTAGAAACAGAAGAACTACCACACCATCTCCCACTCTCAACTAAACAAGCAGTACCAAAACAATGACACTCTTAGGGTGCATTGCAACAGGTTAGTATCAAACCCATACAAAACAGAGCACTTACGGACATAAATGATACAAAAATCAAATTGGAAAACACTCTAGTATTCCTCACCTGTGAGCCTGCAGCTGCATTATTAATCAGATTATTGTTGGGATGAGCAATCCAGAAAGTTGAAACAGCCCTGCAAGGCATTTTCAAAGGTGATTTAAACATTCCTCCTAAGATCCTTCCCACTAAAAACTTCCCCTAAAACGTCTTCCCAAAAGTCAGAGGCCTTGACCATCACATGAGTTCTCTCTCAGCCATTACTCACATACAGTCAGTGGCAGGCACAGGGACATAACTTCCAAACACTTTGTCTCGCATGGTAGTGCACATGGAGTTGTTCCTATCCGTGGGAAGGAGAGTTCCTGGCTTGGTGAGCAGTCCAAGATTGTGAAACAAAGTATTCCTCTGTTCAACACCATCTTCCAAAAAGAAACAGTGACCTAGTGTGTCGAATCCAATGGTGTCTTTTATCTGTGGAAACACAAGTATATAGTGTCACTGGTAACAAGATTGATTGAGATTTAAATGATAAGTGCTACTCAGTTTAGCACACTCAGTACAAGTGCAAAAGGAAGTTTTTCATCTTTGCAGAATGGGCAAAGTCAAATGTCAGGGCTCATTTCCCCTTTAGGTGAATATTTTGAATGGCCAAAAATTGTAGGCTTCCTCCAGACAAAAAATAACAGAACTCTCAGTTAGAGTATGTTATTACAGTAAGGCATCTGATGAAACAGTTTACTTACTCAAAACTGAGTAAGTCGTGAGAATTAAGGAGTGCTAACATGTGTCAATCATCGATGACACATGCCGTCAGAAGAGGGGCTACTTACCAGCAAGCCGTCAGTCCCATGAACTGTGATGCACCTTGAGAAGCTGTGATGAATAGACAGGCCGTCCACAGAGGAAGGGTGTCTGTACCCGCCTCTATGATCCACATCTCCACACAGGTGAAAGTGCACAGGATACCGCCCCAGGTGCTGCTGACCCATGTGTTTCAATTCCACATAAGAAAGATGGACTGAAGTGAAATTTTTCCTTATCTGTCAGACAAGGAAACAAAAATCAGAACAGGAACACAGCAAACAAACACAAGTGTTTTAATAGAAAACCTCTTAGGTAGACATGTATTATTCTTTGGCATGTTATTTTCCCAAGTCCCCAGTCAATAATTTAACAAATGTCTTTTTACATGAGTCATAGAAAGTTTCCAATTTGAAACAAAAGTATGTTTAACCAGGAAAGTGACAAAAATTATTTGTTCAAATACAGATCTTCCTCAACAGATTAAAATGTTATATTCTGATATATGTTTCTGATGTTAATCTGATGCTATGCATCAAAAATGCATTTAATGTACTTAACCTACTGAACATCACTGTTTAACAAAGCAGCGTATCGTGGAGTATGAGCTGTTCTCCCTGGTGATTGTGCCGCTGCCTGAGAGGTACCCAGGGTCTCAAGGACATCCGACCACATACCGCTAGTGAGGGAACATCAAAATTCTAAATCAGAAGAAAGGCGTCCACTAAATGCGTATCACTCGTACACTATCTTAAAACTGAAAATTGTTGAGCCAGGAACAGTGTATATTAAGGTCATTCCTGGTCTTATCTAATTTCTAAAACCAATACCTCTTTGATATTATTTATTTTGAAATGTAAATGCTCTCTGTTTTAGCATATTATTTTGTTTGCCCAAGTTCTTTTCAACATTTTTTTTTTTTTGAGAGGGGGTCTTCCTTTGTAGTTCAGGCTGGCCCTGAGCTCACTATGTAGCCCTAGCAAACCTTGAACTCAGAAATCCTCCAGTCTCTGCCTCCTGAATGCTGGGATTACAGGTGTGAGCTACCACGCCTGGCACTGTGGTATGTGGTATTGATGGCTGGTGGGCTTGAGTCTCCACACCCAACATTGTATGTGGTTACCGGGATCGAACTCAGGACCTTGCACTTGCGAGGCAGGCGCTGGAACCACTGAGCTAAATCTCCAGCCCCTTTTAACATTTCTTTATGATCCCAAGTTCAGACACCCTCAGTGTTTCAACACAGGACCTATAATCTTATAACTAAAAACAAAGGAATGATGTTGATCAACATTTCTGAAATCAGTGAAATAGAAATGTTGTGACAATGACAGACTAAAATATATACATGCAAAACTTAGTCTAATAGCTTAGCATATATAATACTGCCTAACATGTAAATGCAATATATTTTTACAGAGTAAGAATCTGTATACAAAAAATATTTTATAGAAACATATCTTACATATGGATAATAGTACTGCTTGCCCTGTAATAATATCTTATTTTTAGAAGAACTGATTCATTCAGAAACTGGATGCACGGATACCAAGATCATTTGTGGTTTTGTCTCTACATAATTGGGTTCTTCCCAACATATTAGTTTAATTCTTCCTCAAACAATTTTTAAATGGTCAAACTATAGGTACAACATTCTCTTTTAACTTTTTAAAACATTCTCATTATATTTAAAAGAAATAAAATATGACTTCTCTTAATATTGACATACATCTCACTGGAAAGTTTCTTCACATATATGTACATGGCAATGGAGATTTAAAAGTCATCAAGTCCTTTCTCCTACCATGATGTGACCCCCAAAGGTATCATAATCGAAGAACTGGCACTGATTTTCAGCATAACAGGAGTCCTCCATTTCTCCTTGGATCACAACATTCCGGGTGAGAATGCCAACCTCCGCTCTCATGTCTACCCCGTCCACGATCTCTCCCATGTGCAGGAACTGAGGAGTTTCTGGATGATACGGCAAAGGGTAAAAAATATCAAAACACAAAAGGAAAAGGAAAGCTTCAAAAAGACATTCTTCATTCCAGAGCCTTAAAATATGATCAACAACTTGGCATCTGCTCTCATTCTCTGATACTTCTAAATCACGGGTTCCTACGAAGCAGGGGTTCTGAAGATGACCTGGCCTAACCACCCAGCCAAAGCCTGTGTCCTCATTACCACCTCTCCAGCCAGCTCTCAAAGTCAGACACTGACAGCTCCTCCCTCTCTGATGCAGCACCAAGGACTGGGATCTGCCTCCTAACCCAGCCTTTCTCTCCAGGTCCTGTTCCCTGAGAGCATTGAAGAACCCACTGCAAGGGGCTCTACAATAACAAACGCTTTCACAGATGTTGCTGCTGGAATATCAAGCTTTCATGCTTCTCCTTCAAAGCTCAAGAGATCTGCCTTTGGACATTAGCCATACAGAAATGACCATCTTTTCTTTCCAATTACTTTACTATTTAATAGCATTAAAAATTCTTTTGAATTGCTACCTTTACTGGAAGTTCATAACCACTATGAGTTTTTCTCTGATATATAATCATATATAATCTGACATTTCTTGTATATAAATTTGGGAAAAAATACGTATAAATTATCTTAGTTTGGTTCATGAAGGCTTGGTATCATGTTGGCTTATTGACAAGAATTGTTATTTCAAGAAAAACTGCAATAGCATCCTGACTTTGGGGTGGTTTCTGGCTTCCAGCTATTTGGCTTATGTTTGTCTGTTGCTTATGTCCCATACTATCAAAAGATGGAGCTGGGTATAGTGATACATATCCATAATCCAAGCTACACAAGAGGCTGAAGCAGGAAAATTCCAAGTGTGAGGCCAGCCTAAGCAACTCAGTGAGACCCTGTCTCAAAAAAGAGCTCAGTGAAGCCAGGCCATGGTGCCACATGCCTGTAATCAATCCCAAGACTCAGGAGGCAGAGAGAGAAGGAAGGACTGCTGCGAGCTCAATGCTTGCCAGGGAGAGACAGTGAGCTCAGGCCCAGCCTGAACTACAAAGTAAGAGCCTAACTCAAAAAAAAAAAAAAAAAAAAAAAGATCTCAGTGGTCCCTGAGTTCAATGCTCCAAATTAGCAGGGGGGTTGTGGGGGCAATTACAGTAGAGAGTACAAGAAGTAAAAAGCTCCCAAAAATACCTGTTTGGTTTCATATTAAATATTACTGACTGAGATCTAGTTTTATTAAACAAAACCTCTAGGAGTCAAGTCCCAAAACCTTAAAAATCTTGGAATGTTTTTTAATGAAGAATGACTTCTATTTCAAAATGCATCTAGTTCACAGTTCATATGTGGTAATGGGAAATTAATACAGAAAAGAATAGAAAGGGCTTTAGAAGGATTGCTGAGTTCCAGGCTTGCCTGGGCTACATAGTGAGCTCAGGGCCAGCCAGAACTATAAAGCGAGACCCCATCTCAAAAAAAAAAAGAAAAAAAAGAGTGACGGGCGTGGTGGCTCACGCCTGTAATCCCAGCACTCGGGAGGCAGAGGCAGGAGGATTGCTGAGTTCCATCCAGGCTTGCCTGGGCTCAGAGCTAGCCTGAATTACAACGCGAGACCCTGTCTCATAAAGAAAGAAAGGGCTTTAGAAATCTATTCATCTAACCTAGATATTTTTCTTTTTTTAAAACAAGCACATAAGCACACAGACACACAAGCTTTGATTTTCCTGCTATGTATATAATATAGCAAAAATGCTGCATAATCCTCTGGGATTCAAAGTTGTTAAACTCCACTGCTAAGCTCTCTTGTTTTGTTTTGTGTGAGAAAGGGTCTCACAGTATAGCTCAGGATGGCCTTGAACTCACTACGTACCCCCACATTGGCATAGAACTTTTGGTGATCCTCCTGCCTCTGCCTCCCAAGTGCTAGGATTACAGATGATTGCCACCATCCCAGCTAAGGCTTTTATTACTGATGATGATAATATCAGCTGTCAGTGCTGCTGCTGGTGGTGATGAATGGGAAAAAATGGCTCTAGAAGTCAAGCCCCAAGAAAAGAGGGTGCTTCTTATGAAGCATTCTGAGTTTCTGATACCTTTGACCTTGACCTGAAAACGGCTACACTCAGGACAAGGGAGCAGAGTGAACTCCTCAGCTTGGTACATAGAATAGTCTGTACTTGCAACCACAATCCGTTCTCCAGGTTGCCAACTACTAACATCATCCAGCAGGTGAAGCTTCACTCCATCCATAATCTCTACCCGGAAACCCGAAAGAGAAACCCCTAAACCAAAAAAACAAAGAAGAAAAAAAATGCATTAATAGGATTTTTTTTCCTAAAAATCAATCCTTTCCCTTTTGATTTTAGTAACAGTACAAGTCAAAAGTTAAGGTGAACATAATTCAGCAAATTTTATTAATGCTAACAATGTGCCAGTCAGTCTGCAGATATAAATGATAAGAATAGGAAAATATAGTTTTGATTTGAAAGGTCATTTACATGCTAAAAAACTAAATGGGGAAGATTATACTATTTAATTATTCTTCGCTTTTTTCTTGTTTTAGAAGAAAATTCTGCCTAAGACTACCTCTTACTGGCACTATGGATCGGAAATTTAGAAGGAAGTAAGTTCAGTCTCTCTGCTTCCTGGAGAGAACTTCCGCCTCTTGCAGAGATAAGAGTCCCTGAGAACAGTGGGTGCAAACAGTAGCCTGTGACCCACAGTGAAGACATCACTCATCCGGGAATGAGCAGACACTGGTAATGTGGAAAAGATGACACTTCCCATGAAGGAAATGTTGAATCAAGATCGCCAGTAACTATCTGCTTCCTGGAAGCACCCTGGCGATGAGAGCAGTAACTCCACTCACAGAACAAGCCCCTCTTGTCAGAGACAACTGTCCGGCGGTAGAAGCAGCAGTCATCTTGGGAAGAGAAAGCTGGAGCTTGACTCCCTAACAGATACACGTTCTCATCCCAAATCCAGAAGTTTTCTTGGAGGCAACATGAAAATGTTCCTGTTACATTTCAAGAACTTCATTTGTTTTAAAGCAAAGGTTTTATTTAATCGCGATGATATGAAATAAACCATTATAATGCGAGCCACATTTGCATCATCAACGCATCTTAATATACAATGTGCTAAAATCTTTGCACTTTCACATTTGATACTCTTAGCAGCCCTATATGATAGCTTCTAGTATTTCCATTTTTCAGATGAGGAAACTTAAGTTTAAGAAGTAAAATAAATGAAAGAGCTTAGGCAGCAGCACAACCGTTCTATCACCAAAAATCCTTATAGTACACACTGTCATACTACTGCTCAAATTGGAGATAGGACCCCAATCTAAATAAAACTTTCTAATTACAGAAGCAATTAGCATCATTTGACTCATTTAACACTAATAAGGTATTGTATTACTTGGAAAAGAATGGTGGCAGCTGGGCGTGGTGGCTCACGCCTATAATCCTAGCACTCGGGAGGCAGAGACAGGAGGATTGCTGAGTTGGAGGCTTGCTTGGGCTACATAGTGAGCTCAGGGCCAGCCTGAACTACAAAGCAAGACCCTGTCTCAAAAAAAAAAAAAAAAAAAAAAAGTGAAACAAGTTTCGACTTCAACTGGTAGAGAAAGTCAACCAGACAGACTAGATTTGAACACAGTATTACTTTAAATAAAATCTACCATAATAATTTCCATTACCTTACCAGAGTGTAAATTTCACTTCCTACCTTTGTCCCATTCACTGTAAGCTGTCACGGAGAACTTCTGACCATCCACGGTATAAAATTCTCTTTGAGCAAGAGCCTTCCCACCGCTACTGTGGTTTTCATAGTATCTCACAGATTCATTGCAAGAAGCGCTTCCGCCATCAATGACACCGACTAAAGCCCAAGGTTGCCTAGAAGGAGAAAGGTATATGCATATTTGATTATCTGTCACGGTGTTAGCCCAAGTCTTTGATACAGATGTGACAATGAGATGCTGTTTAATGTTGTTTCACTTTTACTGATCCCTAGGCCTCTTTTCCCATGAAGCTGCAATCCCAAACTTGGATGGAAATGACCAATATCACAGAAGTAAACACACCTGATTTTCAAGTACTTGCTTATCCAGATGTGTAATAGGTCAAACAGCGTGACTTCAGTTAGTCATGGGCTTCCTTTCTTGATACACACCCACCCAACACAGCACATTCTACTCACACTCAGGATCTTCCTGCAAAATGATTCTCAACTTCTCTCTTAAACTTACCTCAGCAATGTTCTCAAAAACCTAGATATATAATGGAACCACACAGGACATTTCAGAAATACCCAGCACATACCAAGATGCAAATACAACACAGCACAATGCAATCATATACCTGTTTGTGAAGTTCCCTGGGTAATATGAGGGATCCAGCCTTGGAATCACTGAGCATGAGCAATGATTCTCAAACTCCAGTTAGCAGTAGTGATGAACCTACAGCACGGGTGCCTTAGTGGCTGTTTGTATCCTTGAAAGCTCTAACAGGTTCACCTTTGAAGGGGTCAGATTGCTAGACTGCACCTCTGAGTGTATCAGGTGGGACCAGACAACCCACCTTTCTAACAAATACCCAAGTGATGCTAATGCTGCCGGTCAGGGGACCATACTTCAAGAGCACCTAAATTAGGGATGAGAGTGGCACAGTCATTACCAACCTCGACAGCACTTAATTCTCAGGGCCTTAGACTCTCTGAGATTCTGATCTAAGACTGGCACCAGACACCAGAATTTAACATCTCCACATGTTGAAAAAGGTTGAAAACTTGTAGAGGTTTCTGGTTTCTTAATTTTTTTTTTTTTTTTGAGATAGGGTCTCGCTTTGTAATTCAGGCTGGCCCTCAGCTCACTATGTAACCCAGGCAAACCTCGAACTCAGAAATCTCCCTGTCTCTGCCTCCTGAGTGCTGGGATTACAGGCATGAGCCACCATGACTGACACTGTGGGGTATGGTACTGATTGCTGGTGGGCGTGAGTCACCACGCCCAGCATTGTATGTGGTTTCTGGGATCGAACTCAGGACCTTGCGCTTGCGAGGCAGGTGCCGGAACCACTGAGCTAAATCTCCGGCCTGGTTTCTTAATATTCTTAAACCTTTGGAATCACTCTTCAGACTTTTGTTTAACATACTGTTATCTATTTGATGAAAGAAATGTGTTTAAAATTTCACTTGACTTCTGTAATGCTAAATATCTGAGGGACTTGTCCAAGCTTATGCCAAGAATCAATCAAAGAAGAAAAGACAACAAAAAGCCAGAACATTTGCTTTAAAGCTCTTGGTTCCCAACGTAAAAAGTAAAATATCAACTTCCTACCTTGAGGGGAAAAAAATACTAAATATAATCTATGCCAGACAGATGGCTGAATATTCAGATAAAAATTAACCAAAGCATGCCCATACCCTTAAATTCCACAGCATCCCTGTGTAGATTAGCTACTCTTGGGCTGACAATATTTTATAGCTCTGTTTCCTTGACATAGCAAAAGGATCAAATACAGAAGGTCTCAGTTTATTATTTCATATTTAAAGAAAAAAAGGAAAATGTCAGAGACATCCTTTATTTATCAAAACTGTCTCAGCAACTTTAAAACAGTATTTCATTCTACTGACATTATTTCCAAAACACTTCTACTTCCCTCCTCCACTTAAGAGAAATTTCAACACACCAGAACATTGGTTTCAAAGGGCTGTGTGTTTATGTGCACAAGCGATAATATCAGCCAAATAAATTCTAATTCCTCCATCAAAACAGTGACAGTATTTCAAAGGGAATTTAGAAAGCAGTCTAGTAAGGTGAGGAAAAAATAGGAAAGGGATCATGCAAATCTAGAAAAAATGACAGGGTAAGAAAAGCTGTAACACCTGACGCTACTAGATAATGTATTTCAGTGGGTACTGTGGTTTGCATCTTAAATGTCCCCAAAAGGCTCATGAACTGAAGGCCTGATGCCCAGATAATGGTGTACTGGGAAAACCTTGAGGACAAAGGGTCGGAAGTCTTTGAGAGCACATCCTTGAAGGCAGTACTGGGACCCAGCCCCTTCCTACCCCTCTACCTTTACAGGCTGCTCTGAGGTAGGCAACTTTGCCTCATCACATAACTCCTGCCATGATATTCTACACTGCTGTAGGCCCAATCTAATGAGGCTGAGTGAACATGGACTGAAATCTCTACAACTATGAGCCAAAGTAAACATTTCCATCTTAGTAAGTTGATAACCTTAGTATTCTGCCACAACAACAGAAAGCTAACATAGTGTGTGGCTAACTTTGAAAAGACCATGCTTCTACTCCAGGTCTATAAATGATAGAAATACATGTACATGTTCACTGAGAAAGGAGTAAAGGAATATTTGGAGAAGTATATCTTATAACAGATCCAAACTGGAAAGCCATTCAGGTGTCTACTAGTAAATAAATGATGGTATATTCATATAATAGAAAATAAACACAAAAATACTCTAGCACTACATGTAATAACATACATGACATTGAAATAACACAATGCTGAATGTCAGAACACAAAGGGACCAGACACAAAATATATTGTCTGTTTTGATTTATCATGTCCAAAATCAAGCAAACTAAACTTCAGTGTAGCTCACAAATGCAAGAGAGTGTTTACCTTCCCTGGGGAAGAAAGCAATCAGTTCACAGCAGTGTGGGAAGGGGTTCTGCTGGCAATGTTCTACTTCTTGACCTGAATACTGATTTATCCAGGTATCACATTATGCTAAATCATTAAGCTCTGCATTCTTGTTTTTAGCCCCTTTTTTGTATGCATATTACAAAAAAAAAAATCCTCCAAGGTTCTGCTCAGGGTACTCCCTTACATACAAAGTTTTTCCTCATTGTTGTTTATAACTCATATTTCTGAAGTTCCTCCAGATCCAGGTTTCTTGCCTTATGGATGCCTGCACCAACTGGATAGGTCACTACATAGACTCTACTTAGGTTCCCATTACACACAGTAACTGCACACAATGTCTTATTGTATGATTACCATCTACATATGTCTCTCTTTACTCCCTAAATTAAATGAGTGCTGATACAGTGTCCTTTTCTAACATTGATGAGTATCTGGCCCTTAGCACATCATAAAAAAAGGAAATAAAAACATCTAAAAGTGTTACAGACCCCTTTTCTGCACTAATTTTTGTCTTCCCGAAGTTTTGTAGATAATATTCCATTCAACAACCTACCATCACAGGAAAAAGTAAGCAGATCATTTCAGTATTCCTCATATTTTTCTTTTTCACTGCAGTATTTCCCAATTTTACAAAGAACATTCAGCAGAACTATAACTTCTGTTTTCTGAAATAAATGCTGCACTGGCTACTTCCCCTAGACTCAAAACTGCATTAGGAACTCGTGGTAAATTAGTAAATGGCACAAAATCCACAGAGTCCAAATGAATTCTGTCTGAATGGATTTTTGAATTCTCCTATGTCTTCCTTCCTCCATAAGCCAGAACTCCATAGGTCTGAGCCAATCAAACAAGTGGGTTCAAATTAACAAGCAAAAATTCTGGGGGTTGAAGATTTAGCTCAGTGGTTCTGGCACCTGCCTAGCAAGCTCAAGGTCCAGAGTTTGATCCCCAGTAACCACATACAACAATACCAGGCATGGTGACTCACTCCCACCAGTACCACATACTTCAATGTGGTGGTTCACGCCTATAATCCCAGCACTCCGGAGGCAGAGGCAGGAGGATTGCTGAGTTTGAGGTTTGCCTGGGCTACAAAGTAAACTCAGGGCCAGTCTGAACTTCAAAACGAGACCCTGTCTCAAAATACAAACAAACGAAAAATTACATAAAAGGAAACTGAGCACGTCCCACCCCTTTAGCTTTCATGACAGGTCTAACATTTTAACAAGGAACTATGTCCTGATCCTCCTAAACGGCCTCAATTCACAAGCATATAATGAAAGGAGGAACTCTCTTCACAAGCCAATTATCTTTCAACTGCTTGACCATTTTTTCAGTACCACATTTTTGTTCTTTGCAAATATGACAGGACAGTTCACAGAAGACTTCATAAATCAAAGCCAAGAGCTCGGGCCAAGAATTTGGCTCAGGGGCCAGAGGGTTAGCTCAGTGGTTCTGGCGTCTGCCTCGCAAGCGCAAGGTCCTGAGTTCAATCCCCGGTTACCACATACAATGCTGGGCGTGGAGACACGCCCACCAACAATCAACGCCGCGTATCACAATGCCAGATGTGGTGGCTCACGCCTGTAATCCCAGCACTCGGGAGGCAGAGACAAGAGGATTGCTGAGTTCGCGGCGGCTTGCCTGGGCACCACAGTGAGCTCAGGGCCAGCCTGAACTACAACGCGAGACCCTGTCTCAAAAAGCAAAAAAAAAAAAAAAAAGAATTTGGCTCAGTGGTCCCATGCCTGACTTATAAACGTAAGGTTTGAGTTTGATCTCTGGCTCTGCAAAAACAAAACAAAAAGCCCAGAGGTTTTATATTCCATATACAATGTCCAATCTAAGCAAAAGCTACACTGAAGAGGGGCAGCCAGGCAGTGGGGTGCTGTGGATTCTTTCCCCATCCTTTCTCCTGTCACACAGACAGGGCTCTATCACAGAGCTGGAGGAAGGAGAGCAAGCCACACCTACCTGTAGCCCAGTCCTTGGATCAGCTTACTTCCCAATCGATCCTGGATCATTTGGATAGTTCCTTGTAAAAGGTTCTTGACTGCTGAATCTCCAACAGCTATGGCAACAATTCGTCCTGGATCCTGGACTCTCAGAAATTCCTGAAGTTTCCGACTGTCATTTTGGTACTCGTGAGTATCAAACTTCACACTTTCTAAAATTTTGGCTGTGTCTTGATCAATGACCCTCACATTGAGACCACGGGAGAAATCCTTCTCAAAGGTATAGGACCCAAATGGCAAGCCTGAGGAGTTTACAGTCCGCGTCAACAACGTCCAAGATGTCTTCTGGGCCCCGTGCAACTCCAGTGTCCCACCAGCATCTACGCCAATAAACTTTTTGCCAAATGTTGGCATACTTTCACCTTCATTTGACTTGCCATACAAAGCAATTGTCGCTTTGGATTTATAGCGGCATTTTTCTGCTCCAATATGAAGCGCCCCACCATCCTGAATCAGGATGTAACGAGTTCTCAAAGTAATATTTCTGGATCCATCTTTGTCATCCCCAAATACAAGCAGTCCTGCAGGGAACGACACTATGGTAAGCCAACTTCTAAAACATCTTCCTAGGATGCTGAAAATCAATTTCACTTTAAGGAAGGAAAAAAAACACACACACTTGCACAATTAAGTTGGCAAAAATATACTAAGAGTCTCTTTAGAAAAATAGTCTTCAGGGCCGGAGGGTTAGCTCAGTGGTTCCGGCGCCTGCCTCGCAAGCGTAAGGTCCTGAGTTCGATCCCCGGTTACCACATATAATGCTGGGCGTGGTGGCTCACGCCTGTAATCCCAGCACTCGGGAGGCAGAGACGGGAGGATTGCTGAGTTCGCGGCGGCTTGCCTGGGCACCACAGTGAGCTCAGGGCCAGCCTGAACTACAAAGCAAGACCCTGTCTCCAAAAAAGCAAAAAAAAAAAAAAAAA
>PVIC010029546.1:0-22627 GCA_004025085.1 Thryonomys swinderianus
TGACCCACCAACACCCTCATCCATCCCTGGTCCCATGACCTTTGACTTCTAGTAACCAGAATGATAAGAAGTAGATCTCGAGTCTTTATGTATCCCCGCTGTGTCATATTCTGCTTCAGGTACACAAAGTTGAGTAAGGAAATGTCTTTTCTCACCCTCAGTCCTTACTCTCCACTACAGAGAAAGAGAAGTTCCCTTTTCACCACATAGAAGGCTTACATTTGATTCCAGCATCCCCATACTGTATCGTTTCAGATTGATTCCTAAGTATCGGATCTTTGTAAAATCAATGTGTTACAAGTTGAATCACATTTGGAAAATTATGGGCCTATGTGAGCAGAAACCATTTTCTTTATGGCAGGACTGTTTGCAGCTGTAATGCGTTCTTTTGTATTAGAGTTCTGTGCCAGAAGGAACTACCCAATAGACTGTTTCATGCTTACTTGTCCTTTTTCAGCCATTCTGACAAAGAAGCAGTCCTAGCTAGTTACCAACAAGGTATACATTCAGGAATAAAGGAGAATATGATAAACAATTAAATTTATTTTAAGCAATAAATTTCCAAGTGAAATTTCTAGTTTGGGAGTATGTTTTTTCCTTTTGGCTTACTTTGGAACAGGTCACCATTCGAGGTATATTAGATAGGCAGGGTAGAAAGAAAATAGAGACTGTGTTGTGGCTTTATGAGTACTAGCAGAAGTGTCACGTTTCCTTTTCTCTAGAAGATTAAAAGGACAAGTATAGAAATACTGTTGCCAACATTACCTGCAATGCAAAAGCAGAATAATACATGTGCTGTGGACCACAGACAGCAAGCACTTAATCAAGTAATAGAATAATCTTACCTAATGTGCTAATAGGTGACAAAAAAAGGAAACAAACAAAATGCAGATCCAGTTGAGCAATTTCTTATTGAACCAATTTGTTTTTAGTGTCAAAGTCACTTACAAAATCACTCCCTCTCAGGAAACTAGGAAGTTAGTAAGCAGCTTAAGAAAGCCACTTAATTATCCTCTTAGTGTATGTGTACTTAGTTTCTGTGTAAAGAAAGGGTTGTAATAATGCTGGAATTTAACTCCGTGTTCATAGAACCCCTCTCCCTAATTCAGTGGTGAAGCTGAAGTGATGTCTATTTGTCTATTATTTTTGAACTTTCTCATTGCTATATTGTATTCTGTAATTTGGGTATATGGGACATTTGGTTGACTTGACTTTCAGGCAACTAAGATAGATCAATTTTTTCAGGTTTATTTAATCAACAGAAGCTTACTAAATTGACATAATTCAGGAACCAGTTATCTTCTTCTGTACTGGTTTTAATGTTTAAATTTATTTAAATTTCACTAAGAAAGCTAGAGAACATTTGTTTTGTTCTTAAGTATTGCTCTGTGCTTTTTTCAAATGACATTCAAGTCTAAAGAAATCTAGTGAGTAAGGAGGGGTAAGGAAAAAAAATGTGATGGTAATAAAAAATGGAAACAAAGCTTATGTATTTAGGGGTGGGGGTTATGGATGGGTAGGGGAATAGGAAAAAATGAAAATTAAATTGTGCCATATACCGGTACAAATTCCCAATATTCAGTGTGATCATGATGTGTTTATACAATGTACCAATAACAATACATTTTTTTAAATCCTATAATCAAAGAACTCTTGGAGTGATAAAGTATTCTTTTACTGATAGATCCAGAGATTTTAACACAGAGTAAGAGTTTCACACTTTATGCTACTTATTTTGTGTTGAGTCTCTAATATCTAGATATTAGATGTTTTGGCATTTAAAACATTTTAAAAACATTATCAGTAGATTGTAAAATTGTCAATAAGCAGAGTAAACCATATCACTGTTAATCTCTCCATGACCTGATGCTTCAGATGAATACTCTACAGCAAGTTACACCAGTTTTACAGCAAGCAAATCCCTAGTCATCTACAGAGCAGCCCCGGCTTTGCTTTCCCTTAGCAAAAGGTATACTTTAATTTTATTTAATGAATGCTTGGTACTGCATGATCAATTCTTCACTCCCAGTGAGACAGAATGAGAGGGGAGGCATTGGGAAGTACTCAGTGTCATAAAGACAAGACTTTTGAAAAAGAAAACAAAAAATTCTGCCATGTAAGAACATAAAAAAAAAAAAATCAGTTTACAACTCAGAGGAGGACTTGACCAGAAGCAAATGGTACTGGAACCAATCTCAGCCTTCTACCTTCCAGAACTGGAAAGAGGAAATTCCTGTTGTTTTTACACAGATTGGTAGATTTCATTTTTTGGCAGATTTATAGATGCACAAACATTAGAACAGTGTGTACTGAGAATCCGAGCCTATGAAGTCTAAGAATACATTCAAAGGTTAGAGATCCTGAGGGCTTATGTGTGAGGTATAGGCTATTTATCCCAGTCAAGTAACTGATGCTCTTTCTTCTTCTCTATTAATGATACTAATAGGCTTTGAAAGATCCGCATTTCTTCTGCTGCATTATTCTGCCTCATTTTCTTAATGCTATCGTGTGGGCTAGTCATCTCCCCCTTTATCTATTCCTTAAGTCTAAATTAAATTCAAAGGAGCGTGCATCATTGCCTATGAATATTATAAAACCTACAATGCAAACTATTCGGCGAACATAAGTAAATAACACTTCTGAAGGTAATATTTAAGTGCAATTTTGTACAAAGTCATTTTGCTTTGTAATGGAACTAGACAATTAAGCCAAATAGGCTGCTTAGGACATTATGGAGGAGTGTGCAGAGGAACTAGATAGGACAACATGACTGAGTTACTGCTTTTTTTTCTCCTCAGTGCTTCAAATGAAGTCTCCCAGTCTGCTCTGCTCTGATCTTTTTTTCTCTCCTTTTTAAAGACATTGAACTTGGCTGTGAGATTGCTAAGTGTGCTGGTGTCTCAAGTAGACACCAAAGAAGACTGGAATATATATCACGAACTGTCTCAATAAATAGCTTGGAACAACACCCTCAAAAAAGGTGGAACACAGGCCTTGAGATTGATGTTATTTCTGTGTACTATGACTTTTCCTCCTTGAAACCCTAACTGCGTGTATGAAGTCCATTTGGTATGTAGTAATACTACAGTGAGTCCTCTGCAAGAAGTTTTTTGTGTTTTTTTGTTTGTTTGTTTGTTTGTTTGTTTGTTTTTTGAGACAGGGTCTTGCTTTGTAGTTCAGGCTGGCTCTGAGGTCACTATGTAGCCCAGGCAAGCCTTGAACTCAGCAATCCTCCTGTCTCTGCCTCCCGAGTGCTGGGATTACAGGCGTGAGCCACCACACCCGGCAGCAAGCAGTTATTTTTATTCTGGTGCCTTTTCCTCTAGCTAGGAGCTGCTCCAAATCATTTGCTCTTTATCCTTGGTAGGAAAACAGACCAGTGTAACCAAGCAGCTGACTTTGACTAAAACCATAAAGACCAAAAGGGAGGTTGACCATTCCCAATGAACCTGGTTTGTAGATGGTAGCTTTGGTTTCTGGCACTTGCTTTCTTTTCTGCTGTCCTTAATAAAGCACTCATTCCCAATCTCATCAGACTTTCCATTTCTCTTCCCTAATCTTCTTTGTCAACAAACAGAGGACCAAAGCCTTTCGTTGCTCTATATCTCAAATAATTTATTAAAAATGAATTGTAGAAGTACATATATGTTGTTTCTTCTTATGCTTGAGCAACAGTATTTTTTTTTTTTTTTTTTTTTTTTTTTTTTTTTGCTTTTTGGAGACAGGGTCTCGCTTTGTAGTTCAGGCTGGCCCTGAGCTCACTATGGTGCCCAGGCAAGCTGCCGCAAACTCAGAGATCCTCCTGTCTCTGCCTCCCGAGTGCTGGGATGACAGGCGTGAGCCACCACGTCCGGCATTGTGGTATGCGGTGTTGATTGTTGGTGGGCGTGTCTCCACGCCCAGCATTATATGTGGTTACCGGGGATCGAACTCAGGTCCTTGCGCTCACAAGGCATGAGGCAGGCGCCGGAACCACTGAGCTAACCCTCCGGCCCGAGCAACAGTATTTTTAACTTTCTAAGAAGGTCAGCTCAGGTTGGTAGAGAGAAGAAATACCTAGGACTGAACCACAGTCACCAGAATTCACACAGCTGGAAACCTGGAATGTATATAGTCACCATTCAGCCCACCCCCTCATGATTTCCCTTTTCTTCTGATGCCAGGCACATAGTTGCTTTTCTCATTCTATGTTTTGTTATCTGCAGAGTCAGTCCCATCTTAGAAAGAAAAGATAAAATTTTAGGGCAAACTTTGAACTTATGACTGAATTATCTATCAAACTGTTGGACCCTAATGAAGACAGTGAAAACAAATATTGGAAGGAAACATTTAGCAACCATACATTTTAACTCCTCCCAGCATCATCTCTTGCTGCCCAAAGCCTGCTTAGCTACCTCGGCTGAGGTGCTTCTTCTCCATCTCTGGTTGCTCAGGCCCAGGGAAGCAGCACTGTTTTGGAGTTCCCAAGGGGCTGAGGGCATTGATTTTCTTTATTGTTATATTTTAAAATTTATCTCTTGTCTTATTTATGTCTTCTTTTTAAAAGACCTTCTTAGGTAAAGATGTTTTTGAAACTCCTTTTTTAGAGTTCTGAAATGCCTAGCTTATTGCTCCAGTTATTTTTCCCAGACTCCTCATCTGAGGGAATATTGTTGACCTAATATGAGAACTGAAATAAAATGAATTAATAACCTTCCACATCTCTCTGCTGATCCCAGGTTAATGCTTTTACATTTTGAAATAAATAGCTAGGAGATTTTTATGGTTGAGCATCCTACGAACTTCCAAGACAGCTGTTTGTCTCCACAGCAAAGATTTGAGGATAAATAGAGAAGTGGGGAAACAGTGGTAGGTCAGCACCTCATGCATATAAAATCACGGCTTTTATTGGCCAACCTTATTGATGATATCTGGTATATTAAAGAAGCAGAAATTACAAGCACAGAAATTATTCTGCAAGGAAATTCTTCATCATAATATTCAAGAATGATTCAAAGACGGACATGAAACCATCGGCTCAATATAAGGCACACAAAGGAGGTCTAAGGGCAGTTCCAATCTTTTATTAATTGTGACACAGTAAATGTCCATTTGAGAGGAACTGTGACTATTGACCCTCTTCATATTTCCGTGAAAGAATGTCTTGTCTATTCTAATAATGCAAATAATCAGCATATGTTTTATTAACGACTCTCCTTAAAGCTTCCCTTACAGAGTGGATTGACTCAGTTAATACAATGCTCATAATCTTACCACAGATAATCTTTGTATTGCACACCTATGGATGCCTCGATGATTTACTTGTGATGAAAATATATGCAACTTTTGATCCTGACAAGAGTGAATACAGATTACCTTCATGTCTTCAATATCCCCTGACCTTTCTCTATTCTCCCACTGAGTAAACTCCCATGTATCTTTCTAGCCAAGGTTGGACTGGATGCAAACAAACTCTACCAAGCTCTTTAAATCTCAAGATTCTGATTTTGGAAAGAAGGGAAACAGCATGAAAATCAAGAAAAGAAGAAAGAGCCATCTCTCTAATGTGTTCCAGTATGGGTAAATGCTTTCACTAAAAGAATTTTAAAACTTGTAATCAAAAAGCAATATCTCACCAGACATGGTGGCCCATGCATGTAATCCCAGCACTCTGGAGGCAGAGTCAGGAGGATTGCTGAGTTCAAGACTTGCGGGGGCTACCCAATGAGCTCAGGGCCAGTCTGAACAACAAAGAGAGACACTGTCTCAAAAAAAAAAAAAAAAAAAGCAATATCTTGTAAAAGAAAAATGCCTATAAATTTTATTATCATAAAGACCTGAGACTGTGGGTACTGAGTACAACTCAAGTTCTAATTCTTTAGGTTTCTAAATCTGGTAAAGAGACCAGGAGATGATCTCCTTAAGTACAGGCTAATATTGAGGGATGTCTCTTATCTATTGATAATACTGCTGAAAATTCAATCGTTTTTCAATTTATCAACAGTATTTAAGGAATATTTTTTTCTTATTAAACTTTGTCATTTTTTCTGAAATTATCAATTTAAATATATTTAAATTTAGACATATGTTTATGTCAATATATTATTTAAATATATAGAAAGTAGTAATGGATTCCTCAATTCATCTATGAATTATTTTATCTTTACTATTAAAATCACCTTTGCTAAGCATATTTTAAACAAGTTTTAAAATAAAATGTGTGACTATTTGATTGTCATATCTATATATATAGGAGATGATAGATAGATGAGAGATAATAGATATAAACATGTTTGTTTGCTGGTTTCATTTTTCTGGAGTGTAATGCAGTAGGAAATTAGGGCAGGGCAAAACCAGTTAAACAAGTAGTTGTGATCTGTTGGTCATGGAGACTCAGGGTAGATTCCCGGAACACAGAATCTGCAAGGACTGGTGTACATGTGACAAATTATCCAAGTGCTATTTTTTTCCCACTTATATCTGGCATGGAACCAAGCAGGCCTCTGATAGGACTGCTCAAATTTCCCATTGGTCCAAGTGAATTTCTGGCATGACAACTATCCCAAATGTCTTGTTGGCATCAGGAGAAGCAACCCACAGCTTTCATTTTCAGAAGCCTTGGACCATTATTCTCATGACCCCTAAGAGCTTGCTCACTGGCCCACTCACAGTGCAGAGCTTATTTTTCCCCACTTTGAATAGATATAAATCCTCACTATATTTTCCATGCATCTTGTCTAATCCTTTTTTCAAGACATTAAGAATCTGGAAAGAATCTCTTTGGGACTCCAAAGCTGGACAAAATAGTGTCAGACTTTCACAAAGTTAACATGTCCTACTGGCTAGGTGTCATATTATACATTTTCTACAGAGGTACACAGTGAAAAAAGATTAAGTTTGGACTAGAATTATGCCTTGTAATTTATTATCTCTTAGGTCATGGGATGGCTTCCTAGCCTTCCATATTATGGCTAACATTCTAGTGATTTTTGTCTATGAGTTTCAAAAAGTTAGTAAATTATATGTTTCTAGATCACACATTAAGTCTTTAGTGATTTTAAAATACCAGTGCTAGAAGTATACATTTAAATTGGGTGATAATTTTTCATGATTTTCAGAGCAGTGGTTATGAGAAAAACATTTCATGTAGGGCTTGAAATGTATCTCAGTGGTGTTATGCCTGCCTGGTAAGCACAATCCCCACTACAGGAAAAAAAATCATTTATTTTCACTTACACATTTTATGAATTATTTTCAACATGGGATTTCCTTAGATTTGTATTCCTTAGATTTGTAGATTTCCTAAAGTTGTATGTAGGTTATTTGTGTTCTCCAGTAGATACTTGTATCTTTAAAAATATGCAGTTTAGGCCATTCCGTTTCTGGCGGTGGCAGACTAAGGGCCGCCCACCGGCCCAATGTAGACTCGGAGCAATGTAGACTCGGCTCCCTCAGGCGCCATTCCATTTCCAGCAGCTGTGAAGGACTGAAGCCTGCACACCGGCACGCTCCACCCCAGAGCTGTGCAATGAGGAATCAGGTACGGAACCCAGGCTCCATCCCCACCATGGAGATTTGAGGGCCTCCGCCTGGCCCCAACCCCACCCCGGAGCTGCGTTGTGAGAACCCAGGTCAGAAAGGAGCCAGAGCCATCTCCTGCGTCCCTCCATAGGAGGCACGCTCCTGGAGCCATGCTGAGAGACCAGGCAAGATAACAAAAAAAAAAAGGAATCTAGCTTCTATTTTGCTATCTACTCCTAGATCCCTCTATTCACCTCTTGTCCCCACACCCCCTCCTATCTTCCTGTCAGAAAAAAATACCCAGAAGTAAAAGACTCTGAGGCTGCCCTATTTCTTTTTCTGTACTATTATAAGAAGGTGTGCAAAGCCTCCAATGGTCTTACAGCATACAGTTGGTACTGTTGTATATACACCCTTTTATCCTCTATTAACCGCTGGCATATATGAGGTTCTAGGGTATAGGTGATCTTCATAAATTTGCTAAACCTATTTCATTCTCCTCCTGTCTCCCTACCTCCCTGATTCCCCAATGACCTCTTATCCCCAAAGGGTTCGGGGGGTACATTTATGATCTATAGGTTGTATACACATTGCTGATTCATTCTAAATTCTGGCATATGGACATAGAGGTAACTCATAAGCTCAAAGTCTTCAGAATAGAATTTAACAAAACTTTTTATCTTATTTACTGTGTTTAATACTGATGTTGGCATTTATTATATTATGGTAACAAAGATGATGTGATTGTTCCACTCAAATACCTCCCATGATGTGTCAAAATGAGAACTATGAAGATTCAAGGAGGACCCCCCCCCTGGAAAGTGCCACATCCAAAGGGCCCCAGATAATAGAAAGAGACCTGCAACAAACATTTTCCTGTCATCAGGCAAAGAAGAGCATTAGTAACAATGAAAAAGTAGAAATGAGAAAATACACACACACAAAAAGACAGAAAGATCACCACCACAGGGAAATTCAGAGAAAAGGGAAATAGGGCAAACTGAAACTCAAACATCAGGACTCTGGAGATGGTAACTAAGGCAGATCTAGTAAAATGGAAATCAGAACTCATCTCTAAGATCAAAACAGGGACACTGTCCACAGTGAAAGACATCATTAAAGAAGAGATAAGTGAGATGATAGAATCCAAGACAGCAGAAACAATAGAACCATTTAAACAGCTTCAAGCAGAGCTCCAGGGAATGATGAAGGAGAACTAGAACTTGCAAAGTAGAATGAATGAAGCAGAGAATTGAATCTCAGACCTAGAGGACAGCATAGCAGCCAATGAGCAGGAAAGATACAATCTATGGAAAAGAGCAGGGGACCATGAGAAATCAATTCAACAGCTTCTAGATGACTCAAAGAAAAATAATATAAGACTTTTGGAGTCACTGAAGAAGCATGAGACAGTGTAAAAGACATAAAAAAGCTATTGTCAGAGATAATAACAGAAAACTTCACAGGAAAAGAAATAGACATACAGATAATTGATGCCTATCAGACTCTAAAACGCTGTGACATAAGAATATCTACACCTAGACATATAATTATCAAGGTTCCAGAAACACAACCAAAGAATGAAATACTGAAAGCAGTGAGAGAAAGGAAGAAAATCACCTACAAAGGGAAGCCCATTAGGATCACAGCAGACTTTTCAACACAAACACAAACACAATTTGTGGCTTCTTAGCCTTCCATGTTATGGCTAACATTCTAGTGATTTTTGTCTATGAATTTCAAAAAGTTAGTAAATTATAAGTTTCTAGAACTTAATCTTTTTTCACTGTGTACCTCTGTAGAAAATATATAATATGACACCTAACCACTAGGACATGTTAAATATATATATATATATATATATATATATATATTCAGTCACCTGTTGTTATGAATCTAGCTTGTTTCATTGGTTGGCTATTGTAAATTTCTCTGCTGTATACATAGTATACATGCATCAGTATAGTATGATGCCTTTAATTCATTGGAGAATATGTCCAAGAATTACTGTCAGTAAATTATTTTTAATGGAGTGATAGAAAAGCTTTGGTAGATATGTGCTGTCTTCTAAAATGCACACAGAAATCAAAAGCAACTGTTTGAGGTTTCATATATTTCAATTACTGGAAGTTAGTTTGTAAGGTCTTATAAATATTTAAAGATGTGGAGTCTAAAATTGGCCTTCTTGTATTGTGATGAACCTCTTGCCTAACTCTCAATAGTTTTCCAAACACATTCTGTAGAAAAACGAAGTACCTGGTGTACAAAACAATAGTGCTTCTGAATAGTCATAACCAAGATCACACGATGTAAAGTCATGCGCTACATTGCAAATTACTGACATCCTTTTCTATATTATTCTGAGAACTGAAGAAGGGTAAAACAAGATCTTTAGTCACTAAAGTAGAATACAACTAAATTGAAGTACATGAAATGAAATTATAATGAAGACTAATAGTTTCAATGAGAAGAGTAAAATATACCAGTGTACAGTTAGGTGTTAGAGCAAAGGAGGAAAATTGTGCACAAAACAAGAACATGAGAACGCCAAAAAAAGCATAGTAGAAAGGGATTTATAAGTAATAGCTGACAGCCTCGTGCAACACAATGTGCATGGGACCAATGCTGTGTGAGATCACCAGCCATTTTACATTCTGACTCTGACTAAAATAATGGTTTAAATGTCTTAAGTGTATCATATATATATATATATATATATATATATATATATATATATATATATATATATATATATATATATAACAATACTTTTTTAAAGATATAAAAGAGGATTTTTTTTTTTTGGAGACAGGTTCTCGCTTTGTAGTTCAGGCTGGCCCTGAGCTCACTATGTAGCCCAGGCAAGCCTGGAACTCAGCAGTCCTCCTGCCTCTGCCTCCCAAGTGCTGGGATTACAGGCGTGAGCCACCACGCCGGCACTGTGGTATGTGGTATATGGTACTGATGGCTGGTGGGCGTGAGTCACCAAGCCCAGCATTGTATGTGGTTACCAGGATCAAACTCAGAACCTTGCGCTTGCGAGGCAGGAGCGGGAACCACTGAACTAAATCTCTGAAGCAAAGAGGACATTTTTATTTTGGGGAACTTTTAAGAGTCAGAAACAAATCAGAAAACAAATTATTCAAAATGACTGCTTCACAAAAGTTTTGCCGTTCATTTCAGGAGCAGCCAACGCTGTTCTTCCTCCTTTGGGGGTTTCAGAAAAGTGAAGGGCTGGACAGCTGTAATGAATCCAGGATAGAGGCATTTTGTACTACTTGAAAATTGTGCTAAGAAATTCAACCATCTTTGAAGATTTCATTTATTCTAGTCTCTATATTCTACCTTGTACACTGTAAGAGAAGAGGTCAGATCCTTTTTTCTCTTTCGCTTATTTATTTTATACATCGTAAGAAGCACCGATGATTTTTTTTTCCTCAGCCTTGTGCATGGTGGAGTATTCCAAATCCTCTAAGGCAAAGCCATACGTCATTCCAGAGAAAATACGGCAGCTTAGTCTGAAGAGACCAGATCCATTGGTTTTGTGTTCTGTGCTATTAAGCACGGCTAGACTATACCATATTGAAATAGCAGCTCTTATAATTTACTAAGTGAAAGGAATCTTATTGTTATACTTAACCTTTTCAACAACATTTCAATTATAATCATCAGCTCCTTCTAATGTTTACATTACAAAATTGTCTTTCATAATACACATTAGTAGTACTTTTTATTCTTCTCTCACTAGCTATTGTACTAGGCTGTTTCAAAAAGTGAGTAAAACTAAAAAGTTTATTCATGCTGATAGATTTATTTTATATTTAAGAGAAGGCAGATCATAAAAAAAAGCACAGGCCTACAAAGTACTCTTCTTTGTCAATTTATTATGTATAAAACATATTTTGTGTAGGTGAAACAAAAATGACAGATTTTATCTAAAGCTATTTATTTGATTTTTATAATAGCAGGTAGAATTTTGTTTTCTTTTCTCCCTCTTAATGCTCTTTCTTAAATTGCCTGAAAATACTGCCTGACAAAAGTGGTCTGGCTAATGCAGTAATTTAGAAGATCATTGATATGTGCCCTCAGCAAAGAAAGACACAGGTTCTTGGTTCTGCTGTTACTTGTGCAATAGAGAGTTTATAATGGAAATGACAACACATCATTAACTATAGCACTGCTTGAGGGCATCGATATAAATATCATTACAGATTAAAGACCTCTGCAAGAATTTAGTCAAGTAAGATTAGCAAATAAACTATTGGATCTCAAAATTACATTAGAAGAGACTAAAGTGGATTTCTCACTATATTCTCACTTTTATTTGTTTCCTGAAATTGCAATGACTATTTTTGATTTGCAAAATGCTTTATGTATGTCCTGCAGCTAGAGAGGGCAGCCAAGAAGAGTGAAAGAAAATCCAAGATCATGGAGGACAGTAAGGAAGTAAGATAAGAGGTCTTAGGTTCAGCATGTGCCAATTGATTTTCCGACCTTTTGAATGCTTTATAGAAACCAGTGTCCAAGTCATAAAGTGCTATCATGATCTATCTGTTCTCCTGGCAAATAAAGGGTGCAACTTTGGGTCTTCGGACTTCACAGCTTTGTAGAATCTTATTGTCAGTATCCTAGGCTTTGAAGTCTCCTATGATAATTATGAGAAGCTCCGAATGAAAACTAGATAGGTGTTCACTGGGAGTGTGCACTGGATATATGAGAATGTTCTGTCACACAAATGTCGGTGTCTTTGTGAGGTGGTTAAGTCAATGATGTCAGATTCTTGTGTTTGCTAAAGTTTGGATTATGAGTCCCGTGAGTCCAAGCTGGCAAAGCTTGGTTCGTGGCACTATCAGGAGGAGGTGGAGCTTGTAAGAACTGAAACACCATGGGAGGTTTTTAGGTCACGCGGGGCCGTCCTTGGAGGTGATGGTGGGGCTCTTTCACTTCTGAGCCACAGGATGAGCTTGCTGCCCTGCAAGTCCCCACTGTGACATTCTATCCTACCACAGTCCCAGGCCAATTGCCTCAACCAATCACAGCCTGAAACCTCTCAAGCTGTGAGCCAAATAAAACCATTGTTCCTCATAAATTGACAATCCCAAGTTCTTCACTGTAGTAATGAAAAGTGGACCATCAGCACCTTATAATCAGGACAATGAGCTCTCACCAGGCAATGTCTTCTAGTCTTACTTGGACTTCTTAGCTAGGAAAAGGAGGAGAACTAAACACCTTTTATTTTAAAGCCACGTACTTCCTACTACTTTTTTTTTTTTTTTTTTTTTTTTGCTTTTTGGAGACAGGGTCTCGCTTTGTAGTTCAGGCTGGCCCTGAGCTCACTATGGTGCCCAGGCAAGCTGCCGCGAACTCAGCAATCCTCCTGTCTCTGCCTCCCGAGTGCTGGGATTACAGGCGTGACCTACTACTTTTTATAGCCACTTGAACTGTCACTTAGTAAATCAATTAAGCCATCATATACTTTTTTTGCCTATGTACAAAACTGTTCAGTTATGAATTTGTGTGAGGTTTCAGGGAAATTGGGTGTCTATAAGCTAATGGTTAAAGTTGGATTAATTCCTTGTATGATTTGCTCCCTGTGTAATAGATCCTGAACCTAACTGTAAGTATGAGCCACAGGTGTAAAGATCTTGGAAGAAAACACAGCAGTAAAACACTGTGGCCTTGAAATAGAAAAGAATTTCTTGGATATGACACCAAAACCACAAGCAACAAGTTAAAAATTGGCAAACTAATCTCAGCAAACTTAACATTCCTGGGGCTGGAGATATAGATCAGTGGGTAGAGTGTGTGTAGAGCAGAGATAAGGCCCTGAGTTCTAAACCCCAGCACTGAAGCAAAACCAACTGTAGCCAAAGAGATTCCTGGAAAGATGAATAGACAGCACAAAGATTGGAGAAAACATTTTAAATAACGTACCTGCTGAGACTTATTTACAGAATAAATACTTTTAGTACAATAATAAAAAAGCAACCTAATTTTTGTTTTTGTTTTTGTTTTTGTTTTTGTTTTTGAGCCAGGGTCTCACTTTGTAGTTCAGGCTGGCTCTGAGCTCACTATGTAGCCCAGGCAAGCCTCAAACTCAGCAATCCTCCTGTCTCTGCCTCCCGAGTGCTGGGATTACAGGTGTGAGCCTCCACGCCCGGCTAAATAACCTAATTTTTAATGGACCAAGAATTGAAATGGACCGCTAATGGAATATATGTCTCATTGTCAGTTTAGTTTCTCTATCCATTGCTTTTATTTTTGTGGGAGTCATGGCTCTTGTAAAAGTAATGAGTTTTCCATCATATGACTGAAAGATAAAAATCAAACCTCACTGTGCCCAATGTTGATTTTACTGCATTAGAAACTTTACTGGGTTCCATTTACTTTTTTTTTTTACTTTGGGTTCATTTGCTTAATTTCCATCTATTCCAAAATTGAGCTATAATACGCTTATCTCTGTGAACTAATCAAGTAACTCTATTGAGAAATAAAATTACATTTTATATTAATTTTTTCTTTCTGGTACTCATTTTATCTAGATATCGAAAGTGTGTATATACCATAATTATGCATAAGAGTTCAAGATCAACTTCACTTTCTTTGAGACATAAGACAGACTCTCGCACAGAAGAGAAGACTTCTCGTACAGAAGCGGCATGAAATCCTCTCTAGGAAGCTGGACAGCTTCTCTGCGTTACCCCTTTTCAGAGAGGAGGTTGGAAGCTGTACTGAAAAAAAATGGAAGGCTCGTGTACAGCAACCCTGAGGAGAGGGACCGACTGATGGGCAAAGGAAAATATAGGTGCACAGAACAGTATTTCTTTTTGTCAGAGAGATAAGAAACCCACAGAAAAGTTTGAAGTCAGTGATTTTCACCAAAGTGTATAATGGTAGCACAGTTCAGTGTTAAAAAAAAATCTCATGGGAAAGGTGGACTATATGGTATTAAAACAAAATTGTTGATCTATGGTGGATAGGCAATAAATGTAGGAAGACCATTTAAAGCAAAATAACTAAGAAAACTAAGACATAAGTCATAAAAGGAAGAAACTAACATTTTTCTAGAACTGGTGACAAGAAACCAATGTTGAATTTCAACTGGTTATTGGTCACGTTAAGGCACCATCTTCAAATATTTAGTGCTAGGTAAATTGATGGGAAAAAGTACAACAGGTACCTATCAAGTTTTTTTAATTAGTAGAAACTTACATAAACTCATAAATGTGTGCTATTTTTATAGAAAAGTAGCCAACATGTAGAAGACATTATATATATATGGAAGGCATTAAGTTATTGTACACAGATGGAACCATAACAATGATTTCTATGCTTTAGAAAATAAGAATCAAAGATAAACTTGTAGGAATGTGTTCTTCACATATATTTTAGACCTGATTACCTTAAGTACACAGCATGATAATAGACCTCTGAAAATTATTACTTTTAAATGGAAACACAAGATGGGATGATATATAGTGAAAATGCTCCTGAAAACCTAAGGGGAAAAATAAATTCAGAAAATATTTCTTTCACCTCTGATTAAGTAAAATTCCTTTCTTTCAAGTTGAAAGTGAAAATCAAGTATGTCCATGGGGTATTAAATGACCAGTGAGTTAATCAGCTAAGGATAGGAGTGAATTATTTATGTTCTACAAGGAAATGTTTGATTTTTGCAAAAGAACACCAAAATGCATGCTGAAATTGATTGCATCTTTTATTGTTTATAAAATGTCAAAAAGTGCTGGAAACAACCCTTAAGACATGAATTTTCCTCATATTACAATTTCATTTGAAAATCAACTATAGTGATACAAATTTATTATAATTAAAATTAAATTAATAGACATATTTGCTAGTTTATTTCTTAAGCATACACTTTTGTACCTTAGTTTAAATTATTAATAATTTATAACAAATATGATAACTATAATATATTCCTTATGGTTTAAAATAAAATGAAAAAGTTGTTCTTCACATATAATAAAACTATTTTAAAAATATTTAATTAAATGAATTGCTTAAACTTTCAAGAAAATCTGCTGGTCTAATTTCTGTGTCAAATGAATACTTATTTCTAAGCAAGAACTTTTAACAAGGGAAAAACAAAATCTGATACTTAAGGTATCAATACATGTTTTCTTCTAGTTTCTTTATATACATCTAGGATTCTTTGGTTCCTATAGTTCAACTGCTTTGACTTCATGTATTTAAATTTGGAGAAATTGTTATGAGACTGTGTTGCTTCTGCATGGGCTGCATCATATGAGAAATTCAGGGGACTTTAAAGCTTTAACTCTAAAGCTATTGCAGAACTTAGTTCAGATTTTCAAATACATAAGGAAGTAGTTTCTACAGGTATGAAGGAGGCATCTAATTGTGTGTAAAGTAGAAGCAGTCCTGGGCTGCCTTGAAAATTCTCTAGTGACTTAGACTTACTTCATTGTTGTGTCTCTTGATTAGAGTAACCATTGGCAGAAAGTAAATGAATGTTCTGTTTTCTATTTTCTTCCTTTAAGTCTAAAGTCCATTCTTGACAAATAAGAATTTTTAACAAGGGAAAAAGCTTTGGGTGTTAGTGTTGGGTATTGCATAATCAGATTCATTCTCCTTTAAAAACTTTTAACCGCTTAAAATGGGAAAGCAGGTCCTTCTATTAACATTATTAGAGAAAGAAAACTGTAATAGAACTTGTTATAGCTTTCTATGTCATCTTAGCTAGTGTGTAGTATTCAGTTATCACTCAAATACTAACAGAAAATACTTATTTATTCAAAGATTAATACCCTCTATAATGGGCCTCATTTAAATCAATTAAAGATCTAGAGAACAAAAAATGAGATTTCCTAGGAAAACAAATACTCCCTCAAGATTCTCTTGAGTATCTTGCTTATTGTTCTTCCTTTAGAGTAGAAGTTTTCTGCTCTAATAGTCACATGAAATAAACCCTTAAAATATTTACTGATAAATGAGACATCAACCACTGACTGACAGACAGACACACAGACAGATGAATTTTGCCTTAATAGAGACTTCTACTTGCTGACACAAAAAGTAACAGTAGAAAGTATTGAGTTTGAACTATACACCCAGGATTTTAACATATGTAGTCTATTGCAGTCTGCTCACCCCTCTAGTGACTAATCTGTTTATGATACAGCCAACAAATGTGTATATAACTTGAGCTCTAACAAGTTCTGGATACAAGACATTAAAGAAGTAAAGTTGCTTATTTTGAGGAGTTTATAGAGTGCTGGTAAATTTGAAGTTATAAACAATATAGAATAATAATAAAATTGTGGTTGTTTAATTGAAATAAATAATATGAACAGAGAAGAACAGTGCCACCAAACTAGGTTTTATGAGTTTTAGGTGGACTTCCTAGAGGATGTTGAGATATGATACTTGAGTTGAAACTCATGGTATGTGAAAAAGAAACTGCTGGACAGGAAACTCTAGCAATGGTCTGGAATATATACAGTATAAAGAAATGACAGAAGATCAGCATGATAGCCAGAAGATGAGGGTGGACACCCAACCAGGTTAAAAGGCCTATTACTATTCAGATAGATTATCTTCAATTGTATTAATTACACTGTTGTCTATGCAGAAGTTAAGGTACTAAGAAATCAACCAACCTGCCAGATGTTAACACTTCATAATAGATTAGATCTCTTATTCAAGATGTAAAATTGAACAAAATAAAAAAAGGCTCAACATATGTGAAGAGATTAGCTATATCAATAACAACACTCCTTACAAGACTAGATGGAGGCTGTGAGTAGAGATATTAGTTGTCCCAGAAGGGAAGGTATGTGGGATCATATGGAAGGATAAAAGAGAACAGAGAATGTTACAAATATTAGAAACCTGGGGTAAATATCAGTGCAAATGTAAACCTGTCTGTATTTTGTAACTTATGACTATGACATTTTTAACGTGGCTCCTTACTTTTCATTTTTTTCTTGTACTCTTTGCAAGTCCTTATCTAACCACCTATGAGTAAATCAGTTTTACAGTAGCTGACAACTACAACTCAAAGGAGGAGAGATTTATTTTGCCTCACAGTGCCAGTGGGTTGAGTTCATGGGTTCCTAGTAGAAACACCCTGACAAGACAGCACGTTGAAGGTGAGATGCTCACATTGTGCAGTCAAGGAAACAGAGAGAGAAGGAAGGAGCCAAAGATGTGTCCCAGTGATCTGGCCCTTCTGGCTGAATCCTACCTACAGATTTGAGATTTGGGCCACATAATGTATTTACAACATAACAAATTACAATAATAGAGTTTTTACTATAATTAGTGTATGTAGCCAGGAGCCTCCTCTGTTACTTTCTTATGATAACTCCCTGTGGTAGCATGTTTGATTAAGACTTTTGTAATAATGGAGCATTGTCAGCTGGCAGGCTTTATGCTGATGATGACAAATTTTGGAAAACCAGAAAGGATGGATCAGTTCAGAAGCCTGGATCTTGTACTGTTCATTGTGAAAACTGGTTCTTATGTTGAAATCCCTTCTGAACATCATTGTTATCCTCTTTAGGTTCTGTTTGTTTTGTAATTCTGGGTCTATCTCGGTCTCCACCCTGGTTCTCACTTTATGAGGTCAACATCATATAGTCTTTCAAAGAAAAATTTGCGCTGTCTGCAATGTGTGGAGCACTAGGGAAGCCAACAGCAAACACTGCCAGTAATAGTGCTAAGTAATGAGTGAGGTGTCCAGCCAGTTTAGAGTTTGTTTTTATGTTCTTCAGATTATCTAACCTGATTACTGGCCCAAAACTCACTATAAATTTATATAACTACTTTACTTATATTCAGAGTTTTTCAGGAATCTCTTAGAAAGATTCTTGGTTCTCTAGTAAATATCTCTATTACATGTATCATACATATGATGAGATACAACACATGTAATATAGATATAAAATATGTGTATATAACGTATATGATTTATCATATCAAATGTCATATATTATATAATAATTTTAAATTTTATGTAGAACAACACATATCATTTTCCTTTTGTGTTTTAGAAAAATGTAGATTAACAGATGCTAAGGAAACTGCCAGAAAAATTGAAAATTTGATTCAGAAAACTTTATTGCAATTCAGAAATCAAAGAAGTAAGGGCAAATTTTACACAATAATGCAAGGAAGGGCATGAAATTAACTTCAGTGTTGCCATCTACTTAAGGCCACAATAACAAAGGCGATGAGCAGTATGAGCTATCAAAAACATCATTCTTTTGTACTTGTAGAGGATGAGAAATTCAATACCAAGGTGCAGGTAGACTTGGACTCTGGTGCAAGACCACTACTTATTTCATAAACGGTAGGTGTCTGCTGTTATATTACATAGTGAAAGATGTAAAGCAACTCTCAGTAGTGATCTGTTTTAAAAGGTCATTGCTCATACTCATGAAGACTAGTCCTTTATGAACAATGTACTTAGAAAACCCTTTCTCCTAATTTCATCACCTGTTAATTCGGTTTCAACATATGAATTTTGCAGTTTGCCTAGACCATTGGAGTCAGTTGAATGAAGAATCAAAAGCCCATATCCCATGTTCTTTCACCAAAACAAAAGAAAAAATGCACCAAAAGAATAAATTCTGAAAGAAAAACATATGCACATTAAATAGTCTTTTGCAAAAATAGATTATAAAATAACAAGAAGTGTTCTTAATTTAAATACATATCACTTTTCAATATCAAAGGTATTTACAGATATATTTAATTAATTCTAAAAGTATAACCAGGAGATAAAAAGAAAAGGAAAGAGAAAAGAATAAAGAGAAAGGGGGAGTGAAGGAGGGAGAGAGAGAGTGAAACAGAGAAAGAGAGAGAGAGAGAGAGGGAAGGAGGGAGGGAGGCAGGCAGGGAGGGAGGGAGGGAGGAGCGAGAGCATCAACCCAAAAAGCTTAATTGCCTATGAATAAAAGTTCCAACAAAAATGAAGGTTGAGAGAAAAGTAGGGAAACCCAGGGGAAAAAAATATAAAGAAATTAATCTAAAAACAAAATCTCACAGGAGTGAACACCAGAGGTCCCAATAAGTGTGAATGTTAATAAGTACTCCCAGTCAGGATGATTGTTATGGAATTTTTAACACTAGAGATTAAAATAAAGACACTAAAATTATCAAGGAAAAACAGTTAGAACATGAAATGTAATCAGTCAGAATACAATGGAATGAACTTCTTTGAGCATCCCAGCAGCCTTGAATAATAAAGCAATATTTTAGGAAAGAATGATTTTCCCTTTAGAAATCACCATAAACTAATTGATAACAAATAGAGAAACACTAAAGATGCTTAAAAGCAGTCCATGGTAACATTTTTCTCCCATGTATCCTTCCCATTACAGGTGAGCTTCATTTGCTCTCAATGACATGATCATGTTCCAAGAGTGAAAGCCTAATAGCCTCAAACATGGTATTCAATGTATAAATAAAACTTGACAAATTTCTAGTGGATTAGGGAACAAATGGGATTGAAGCAGTAGAGAATGAGCCTCTTAGCACTGAGGTCATTGGGATAAGATAGCAGGAAACAGTAATATAACTTGTATAAACACATTTCAAAACTGTTACAAAAATTTAAAGATAAAAATTGAAAATTAATAAATAATATTTGAATAGCAAGAGGAATATAATATTCTAATTCACTCTCAGGTTAACTAATTCGTGAAATCAAAATTATATAAAAATGTCTACCATTGTGCTCTCTTCGGCAGCACATATACTAAAAATGTCTACTATTGATGTGACTAAAAGCATGATATAATGATGAAAAGAGTAGTATTGCTTGAGGCACTATTTAAACATATATTTATAAATGTTCTACACACACATATATACATACATATAGACATATATGTATATGTATACATATGTATATGTATATATATACATATATATGTATATACACAGAGAGAGAGAAAGAGAGAATCTTGGTTTCAAGTCATACTCTATTTCATGTTAGTTGTGTGACCTCTTGTGTAAAGTTTCAGCCGTCATATTTTCCTATAAAATAAAAACATATTGAATCAAATTTAGAAAATTAAAATAAAATTAATATATGTAATATAACATAATTGAATACCACCAAATATATGAATTCTAAATAAACATCAAATTATAGATAAGGGTAAAGATCTGAAATTTTCCTTGCCTCATAAATTATATCCATCTAAATGCATTTGTTTCTATCATATAGATTGATTCCAACTTTTTAGTCAATTTCATTTTTGTGTTGCTGCACATTTTGGATTTATCTTTGGTTTTTATTCACTATATCAATGAGATCTGGAGAGTAGGACAGAAAGTGTAAACATTTAATCAGCCAATTGAAATGCAGGTTTCTTTAAAAAGATATGCAAATATCCTCACAACAAAACACAGGCATACATAATTAGTGTTTATATCTTAAAATAAATCTCAACAGTGAAGAATGGACATAATAATTATAACCATATTTAAACTTCTAGTCTATTCTAGAAATCTTACTTAAATTACTTTCCTTAATTTTATGACTCTTGAATTTAGCTGTTACTTTAATTTCATTTACCTCAAAGAAAACTGAACTCACACAAATTTAAGTAATTTATCCATCATTGTATAATTTGTTACTGTGCAGATTCATGGATCAATAGAATTTTAATACAATGCTTTTGATCTTCTAATGTCTTAGGATTTAATAATGTTTAGGAATGAAATTGTCAGTCTATTTTGAGCAAATGACTTTATTTTAGATTAAAGTAATTCTCAACATACAGAAAAGTATAGTATGTGATAATGAGAAAATAAGCACATCTCACTTATTCTATTAAGAGTAAATATTATATTCTGATGACACAACATTAGGAGATATACAAAATAAGGCTCAGTCCTATTCTAGTCCAAAAAAAAATGTGATTCCAATCTTTCCTTATATCTTTGAGGGATGTCACAATTTCCAAATTACTAACAAAGAGATTAAAAATAGAATAGAAGCTTTTTGAGTAAAATGTCTTACTTTAGCTTTTGTGGTTCTAAATAAGGAGAAAAAGTAGTTTTGATAGCAGAAAAAATTAAAATTAGGATAGTAGGGTTAGTTGCTGATAACTCTCCAAAATATTTAAACATCACTGGACTCTCATGTAATATGATGTTTTCTCTTTCAATATACTAGTGCAATGCTGTGGAAACTATCAGTACAAATAAGAAAATACTTTTTATATTGGAGTAATGCAGATTCTTAAATTATGCTGCCATTCAATTTTGCATTGACAGAAAATGTAGGTGAAACATTGCTAATGGACATTCACTAATAATTTGCTATTTCTTGTCTGAGCAAGCTCTTTCTTAAAATAGTCTGAGAAGTGAAACATTTTTAATAAAAGTAATATGCAACAATACCTGCAAAGCCTTCAATTTGAGCTGCTGAAATTGTGGCTTTCTCATAAGCACAATATAGAATAGTTCAAGAGATTACCGTTCATTCAAAGATACAAATCACTCTAAAAATAATAATTTGCTAAAGTTTCAGCTGCAAAAGTACAAAAGTTCTGGTAGAAGCATGATGAACAATCCTAATAAGAACACTTTAAGGAAAAATGTTAAATCTTAAGACAGATGTACACCCTTGTTCATAGCAGCTCAGTTCGTGATAGCTCAGTCTTGGAAACAACCCAAATGTCCATCAACTGGAGAGTGGATAAAGAAGATGTGTTTTTTTTTACAAAATGAAGTATTACTCTGCCATAAAGAATGACAAGATCGATCCATTTAGGTGCAAATGGAGACACCTGGAGGATATACTAATAAGTGAAATCAATAGATCACAGACAGACAATTCCCGGATCTTCTCTTTGGCATGAACACCTGTAGATTCAAATGAGTTCTAGAAAGTAGGACAGCTTTTATAGAGTGAAATATTTCTATAGGAACACTTGGTGTGGGAATGTGATGAGGGGAAGGAATAAATATGATACAGAAAGAAAATAAAAGAGCATGTATAAAGGGGGGAGGAGTGGGGAGTGGGTAGGGATATGGGTAAAAATGAGAATTAACTTGTGGCATATACTGGTACAAATTTCCCAATGTTATATGTGATTTTGAGATGTATATAAATTGTACCAATAAAGAA
>PVIC010029547.1:0-22449 GCA_004025085.1 Thryonomys swinderianus
AAAAAAAAAAAAAAAAAAAAAAAAAAAAAGATATGCCATATACAGGTACAAATTCTCAATGTCTAATGTGATCATAATGTATGTTTAAAATGTACCAATAAATGCAATTTAAAGAACAAACGTAACAACTGTAACTTTTTAAAATTTCCATTTCAATGTTAATATATTTGCATGCTATAGTCTTTTTATACTCACCCATTTTATTTTATGCCATATGTAATTATATTGCTGTGCCACATACAACACTATAATTCCCATGTGACTCTTTATCCAAAGCAGGGTGGGAAGATTTTTTCAACCATCTGGATTCTAATGCATCTCTGTAAATATTTCCTAAAAATTTATATTCTCAGCACCATTTTCTAAGAAGTAGTGATTCATATTTATACAGGAATCAAAGATTGACCTAATTAGAATTGAAATACCTTATCATCTTGTTCATACTTCAGAAATTTATTTCTACCTAAAAGCAAAAAGTGAGCATCTGAGAGATATGGTTTACATCCAGAATGTCCATCATTCCAGGTTTCAAAAGTAATATTAAAAATTTCCCTCATTCTAAAACTTCATTGTTCAGAGAAAATGGAATGAATTTATTGCATCATTTTTAAAATTTGGACTTTTTCTTAGATGCAACAATCTCTTGTTGAAAGGGGTAAAAAGTACTTAATGTTCAATCCAATTTAAAAACTTAAGTGTGTCCCCAAGAAATTAAGCAGTCTCTTTAGGTAACATTCAATGTCTCCAGATGAAATAGCCAAGTCTTTAACACAGCTTTCTCTCCCGTCTTTCTCTAATAGACTGAAACATATGAAGGAAAGGAACAGGCTTATGTGACCTCGTGGCAGAAGGAATATGAATGAGGACTTCTGGTGTTAGACCCCTGACCTCCTTTGATCCTCTGCCCACCTGGCCACATGTTGCTAGGTTAGCATTGACAGGTGGAGATATGACCAGTGTACACCACTTCTCTTTTGCCTTTGTCGGAGTTGGTGCCAATTCCAGTTAACTGAAGTCACTCAATTGATGCCAACCACTTTTTCCTCTTGCTCCCCCCTCCCTAGTTTCCATGAGACCAACTGGTCCAGAATTCCAGCCCTACCTTCTAATGCTTTCTCACCTTGTCTGATTTGGAGACTCTGGAGGCAGTGAATCTAACATTTATTTTAGTCTCTCAAGAATGGGTTAACTCAGTAAAGTTTAATGGCAAGAATTTACTTCGTACACATAAACTAGTATGAGAGGTTCATGTAAGGACAACCTGAGAAGATACTGCTTTGTATAATCCTAAGTGAAGAGTAGGAGAAAAATTCCTTCTGTCCTCCCTGTTATCCTTACAATTTTAACACAATAATTGGGACTCAGTATTAGAATTACACTTATATATTAAAGAACATAATTCTCCTTGTTGAAATCCCCCAGGTCCAGGAGTTGGAAAACCTTCCCTTTTTACGTGTTTATAGTTCTCCTATAGAATTCTTATCTAGTACTGCCCTTAATATATTAAAGGAAGAGGAGATAACTTATAGAGCAATCACTTAAACTGCAAGGATATTTTTCAGCACAATCAGACTTAAACACAAAGATACGTCTTTCTTTTTGCATTCTTTCAGTGACATTTTGGTTTTCCTCTGTCTTCTCAATTTGAAGATGCCTGTAAGTCTAGGTCAATCAACATGGGGATTCTGTATTGGGTAATCGAAGTGGGGAAGTACTTCAATTATTTTCCATAGAGAGTATTGTGAAGACCAGAGGAAGGGATGAATTTTCTACTCTTATGACAGGGAAGATTAGAAATATAATTTACAGATATAGTATATACATTTTTAAATAGATAGAGATGATTGATAGAGACAAAGAGATTATTAAAAGTGAAAATATTAAGGTACTACTAATGTGATCCAACTTCCCTTTCTAATCTTTTCACCTTTATAAACAATTACAAGCATTGGAAATACTTTAATTTTCAAGATCTGTAAATAAATTTAATTAATTCTACAAAGAGAACTCTACACTATTAGTTATTGTTTAAAATCAAGAAAAATAAGTGGAGAGAAATATTTTAGAGCTGGTAGCTTTTCTCTTGCTTCTATATTACTGCTCCTACTCCTCTTCTTCCTTCTTTTTCTAAATGGGGGAGAAATATTTGTGGCACAAAAATATGCAAACAAATGCAATATTCATTTAGGTGACAGATTATCAAGTAATTCTACAGGTTCTATTCATTTATTTCTAACTCTTCCCAAGGTTAGAATGACAAATGCTTCCTTCAAAGCTTGTTTATTGATGGGTCAGGTCTTCCCTTCATAGGCACACACTGGCTAAATTAACTAGGTGGACACGGAGACTGTTTGAGAAACAGGATAATGGTTCCATATGAGCTAATGATGAAAATATCCAAGTATCTAGTAATCAAATTTAGGAAGTGCTATAATATTTACTTGTAATATGGAAGATACTCTTACAAATTTGGTACCGAACAAAATATGATACCAAACAAATGGAAGTGTACTGGGTTCTACTGTTAGAACTATCTAAAATGATATAAACCCGGAATTATTCTTCTATCACTAAGTTGCATCTTACATTTGCATCGTTTTGTGCCATAAGCTAAGTTGAAAGGAGGCTGATTTGAAATGACTAGCACTTGCATACAGCTCGTGGTCTTGTAAGTGATCCAAGTTGCAGGGAAAGAAAAAGGAGCACACAACAAGGGTGGCATCCGGCCATGGGAAACTTGCATTCTTGAGTATGAGAGGCAGACTGACAGTGAATATGTTCCTAAATGCAGGGACCTTAAACAGAACTAAGGATGCGCCCAATAGGACAAACTCAGGACAAAACCTAGGAAAATTAGACAACAGTCCTAACAAATAAAAAACATAGTATATCTCTTTCTGAGTCAATGTTGGTGTAAGCAATATAGATATAAACAGCTACAGCATAAAATGAAATCATTTGGAAAGAACAAATATTTGTATTCTTTTAGCCCAATGACATGAAAAGCAATCAAAGAAAGCAAGAATTGTAAGATAAAAAATAGATAGCACTAGGCCATGTGGATCACATCAAACAGTTCAGTTTGAGAGAACAGATTATTGCTTGAGTACAAAACTTAATCAACCTATAAATGCAGTAGAAGCTGAGAAGGTATTCATTTTTTAAGTTAATTATATAATTTTTGTTCTGAACTTGTTTAAGTATTTGAAAAATTTTGTGGTGAGACTATATCTTTTTTAAAAGATTAGGAGATTTTGGAATAATTTGAGACTAAAGATTTCCACATGTCTCTTACCCAGGTTCCCCAGTCATCTGTACCTTATATTATAATGGTACATTTGTCAAAACTACAGATACATTACTGCAAATTTATAGAAACTGAACTGCAGAGTTTATTCAAATTTAACCAGTTTACCCATTTCTCTTTTTTTTTTTTTCTGTTACATGATCTACATCAGATTGCTTTCTTGCCTCATGTTTCCTCAGGGTGTTCTGCTCTGTGACATTTCCTCAAGGTTACTTTGTTTTAGTGACCTTAATAGTTTTGAGGCGTACTGGTCAGTTTTTTTGAGAATTCCCTTCAATTGGAATCGGCCTAGTGTTTCTCTTCTGATTAGACTGGAATTGTGAATTGGATGATACAAAGTGAAGTACATGATTTCTATAGGATTGCTCATCAGTGGGTTAAACTCAATGATTTTGTTAGAGTATAGCTATATTAGTTTATTTATGGTTGACATAAAAATTTTCAAAATTCATTGGCAGGTGACAACACAAATTTATTATAGTTTGAGAGTACAAAATTCTGACAGAGATCACACTAAGTTAAAACTAGGATTTGGCTACTTCTTCATCCCTTTCTAGGGGATCAAGAGAATTGACAAAATGTTTTCACTGCCTTTTCCAGCTTTCATAGGCCACGTGTATTCCTTCTTTTACTAGCAAAGCCAGCAACTGGGGGTCAAGTTCTCACATTAAATCACTCTGACGATACATCTACACTACAACCTCCTCACTCCATCCATGACTTTGTCTTCCTCTTCCCTATTTATGGGCATACATAAACATATTAGGTTCACTTAGATAATCCTGGATAACATTCCCATTTTATGATCAGATGACTAGTAACTTGAAGGTCATTTGTTAAATCAATGCCCCTTTCTTTGTAATTTTACATTCTCAAATAATAAGGATTCAAATGTCCATATCACTCTTTGTTTTAATTGAGTTTGGGGTACATTTTTATAGACCTCAAGAACACATTAACCACTGAGAATTTGTACATGATATATCTTAATTCTCATTTTTCTCCATTCTCCTCCCCTCCATCAACCCTTCCACCCCCCATATACATGAATTTTCTTTCCATTTTTTACTTTTTACCTTTAAATTTTTCTTTCCTTGACTTTCTCTCCCTGCCACCCTCCCTCACTCCCCTTTGAATATTTTCTTCCTATTTCACAGTACCCATTACACATTTTTAACTTCATTGACATCTTCAGGTTCTCACACTAGAGAAATGATATAGTTTTTACACAGATGTCCTATTTATTTCACTGATGAATGTGGCCTCAAGGTGCATCAATTTAACTCTATATATCTCAAGTTTATCTTTCCTTATGGCTGTGTAGTGCTCCATTTTATTTTTTAAAAACCCACATCTTATTTATCCATTCACCACTTAATAGGGTTTTGGGTTGTTTGCAAATTTAGTTATTATAATCTGTGCTGCTATAAACATGGTTGTACACATGTCACCATAGTTTGATGCTTTCAATTCCTTCATGAATAAACTAAGCAGGGAATAGCAGGGTCAAATGGAACGTCTAATGCCGGTTTTTTGAGGAATCTCCAGGCTGAATTCTAAAGTGGTTGCACCAGTCTACATTTCTGCTAACAGTGGAAAAGGATTCCTTTCTCCCCATATCCCCACCAGAATTTGTTACTGTTTGATTTCATGATATCAGCCATTCTTTCTGGGGTAAGATGTAATCTCAGTGTTGTTTTCATCTGTGTCACTCAAATGACCAGGGGATGTTGAACATTTCTTCATAAGTTTCTTAGCTGCCTTCCCTTCTTCATCTGAAAATGTCTGTGCATTTCAGACGCTGATTTTTGAATTGGGCCTTTAAATTTGTGGGGGCTGATAATTTTGAGTTTTTAATATACTCTAGACTGTAGTCCTTTTCTGAGAAACAGCTGGTAGTCTTTTTGCCCGTATTGTAGAGTGTCTTTTTGCTCTGCTGGTGGTTTCTCTTGCTGTACAGAAGGTTTTTTTTTTCTTTTCTTTTTTTTAATAAGATGAGATCTCAGCTGTTGATTCTTTGTACTAGTTTCCATTCTGCTGAGGATTTGTTCATAAAGTCTCTGTAAACATCTCCAAGAGTTCTACTTAACCTATCTTCAAGCAGGTTCAGTGTTTTTGTTTTTATATTCATATCTTTAATCCACTGCTATTTCAGTTTAGTTAATGGTCAGTGTTGTAGGTCTAGTTTTACTCTTTGGGGTTGAAACCCAGTTTTTCCACCCCATTTATTAAGGATGCCATCTTTCCTTCAGTGAGGACTTTTGGCTTTTAGTATGTCTGGAGTTGTTTCTGCATCTTGTAATCACTTTTATGGGTCTTCGGTTCTGTTTATTTGCTAGTACCATGATGGCAGATTTTCTTTATCACAATGGCCTTGTATAATTTCAAGTTGAAGACAGTGATACCTCTGCTATGTCTTTGTTGCCTAGAATTGCTCTTGCTATTTTAGGTCTCTTCTGGTTCCAAATGAATTTTTGTATTATTTTCTCTTGTTCTGTGAAATATATGGTTGGGATTTAAATTGGGATTCCATTGAACCTATATAGCAGTTCTGAAAGGATGGCCATTTTTACTATATTGATTCTTCCTATCCAGAAACAAGGGATGTCTTTCCATTTTCTGAGTATTTGGAGGGAACATTATTTTGCAAACCACAGGTAGAACTTGCTAGATTCCTCCATGGGAATTAACTTTACATTTCTATATTCTTGCTTTGGAAATGAAAAAAATTAAAATATCCTAATTATGCACAGTTCTTAGTTTATAGTCAATATACAGATGTGTACAGTAAAATTGTCTCTTTACCCCTTCCCATATTTCTCAGAAATTATCAATGGTATCATTTTGTATTTATGTTTTGGACATTTTTTTCTGTAAATATATAATCATTTGGGTACACTATAAACAAAGAGATTTTCCACATAACATAGGATTTTGCTTTCCATATGTTGTTATATAAAAAATATCTCAGAAATCACTTTATGTTAGTCCACTTACAAAGGCACATTTTAAAACAAACACAAACAGTAAGCTAGTATGGTAGTACATACCTGTAATCCCAATCTGAGGCCAAGGCAGGAGGATCGTCATGAGTTCAAGAGCTGCCTGGGTTACATAGTGGGTTCAGAGTCACCCTGTACTACATAGCAAGACCTGTCTCCAAAAGCGGGGGGAAGCTGGGCGTGGTGGCTTACACCTGTAATTCCAGCACTCGGGAGGCTAAGGCAGGATTGCCGAGTTCAAGGGCTGTTCAGCTTCTACTATTTGTTGTTTTGTAAGAAAAGAGACATGGAATCACCAGTTTTGTAGATTTCTAGAAAATCAGGAAATTTGTATTTTGAGGTAAGACACTGGAAAGTCAAGTTTTTTTTTTCCAGTAAAATGCTAATAGGCCAAATGAAACGTATCTGCACACCAAATTTGATTTTTCATGGCCAACTTTGGCTACCAAGCTAAAAGATAAAGGTTAAATGAAGGACAGAAACAAGGAGTCCTATTTTAAAAGGAAAAAGTAACTTTAGGTGGAGTGCACTTGACAAAGGATGGGGGATTATGGAGGATACAGGAGACATTACTAGAGAATATCAGTCTTGGCTTCAATGAATGTCATGTACATACGGCCCAGAGGTTTTTCTGTTGTTGTTGTTCCTGAAATCACTGTGAATCAATGATACCTTATAGCTGCAATGCTATTAGCATAGTAGAATAACACCAAAGCTGATCATTTCACTGTCCTTTGTACCCTCTGAATACAGCCAAAATCTTTAGGATCAGGTTTTTGATAGGGGACCTACAGCAAAGAGACCTTTGAAAAAAATGGGCCATGCCTAGATCCAGCTAACCAAAATAGTAAAACAATTGTATATGTACAAAACAGTTATGCACTGCCAGAATGAACCCTTAAAAATATAAAGAGACCTATGCTATCCCCTTACCAAAAATCCCTACTGTGGGCCTATGGGACTGTGAGTCTAGCTCAGTGGCAGAGTATGTGGTTAGCATGAATAATGCCCCAGGTTCAATCTCCATCCAGAAAATTCTCTCCGTGGAATTTGAACAAGAGCATGCAGTACTTAGAATAAAAGTTAAATTTCTTCTCATGACCTAAATTTCTTCTCAAGACTCTAAACCTCTGGCTGCTGACTAGCTCTTCACTATTCTTTGGTTAAAATGAGTGTCCTCACATCTTTATAACTGCTCAACATTTGGTTCCCTCTGCCCGGAACAGTCTTCGCTATAGTTCATTTAATCAGTTGATTCACTGAATAGCCCGCTTGCTTTCATTTTTCAGGTGTGAGTGTGAAAGTCACCTCAGAAAGATCTTACCTAACTTTCATATCTCATGCACCTTTCTCCCCTTATCCTCTGGCACATTTTTTCTTTGTTCTAGAGGGAAATACCGCAAGTACCTGGCTCATGTTAAATCTCCAACACATAGTACAATGCCTAGTACAGAAGAAGCATTCAATAAATCGCTATCAAATGAAAATGTGATTATGAACAAAAGAGGGATGAGCACTTCTTCACAGATCTGAAATCATATCTGAAGGAAGTAGAATATCTCATTATTTATAGGTTCTTATAGCAGGAATAGTGACTCCAATAGAAATGACATGCAGAAAGCGAGGATAAGCAAAGTCATGGGAGACAGAGTGGTTTAAGATATTTACTAGAATCATAGTCCTGTTTATCACATACTTTTATATATCTCCTCTTATAAATATTTTCTAAATACAGCTATAAAATAAGATAAAATTTAATCATACCTTTCTGGCTCCATGAGGTTAAGCACTAATTGCATATGTACAGTTGGGGCTACAGTTTAGATCCCTTATTTTTCCCAACAGTCTCATGTATTCAGAGGTGGGGCTGTCGGAAAGTCACTGAATCATGGGGACATTACACTCATCACTGCATTACCTCACTGCTAAGTTCAGAGCTGAGTGTTCGGTTAGAAGGGGGACCCTATTGGAGAAGACGAGTCACTGGGGCCATGTTTTGGCTTTCTCTGGTCTCTTTTTGCTTTCAGCTGCTATAAGTTGGGAGAATTTTCTCTGCCATCCTCTTCTACATTGATTTTTCTGCCTTGGATTTAGCAGACCATGGACTGAATCCATGAGCTAAAATAAATGATTTCCTCCTTTAAATAGTATGTCAGCCATGTGATCCAAGCAATGAATGTTAATAGAATAGGTATATTTGCTAAAAACAGCCATTTATTATTCATACCACAATTTAATTCAACTATGTCTTGTCAATACTTTCCAGTCCCCAACATTAAGGTAACCTGACTCTTACTTGATATGTTTCCTTACAAAGCTCAATTCTTCCTTCATGCAGAAGCCAGTCAGCTAGCCAGCCACAGTGCAAAATTGCAGTGAAACAAGGAACTAAAGATTGTAGCTCTGCCTCTTAATACAGAGAAACAGAGAGAGAGAGAGAGAGAGAGAGAGAGAGAGAGAGAGAGAGAGAGAGAGAGAGAGATGCAGACAGACAGCAGGCAGGCAGGCAGGCAGACAGACAAAAAATTTCAATAAATCACACAAGAACTACTGAGAAAACTGAAAAATGCTTCTGGGATTTAAAAACTCAATGAAAGTGCTAACTAAATGAACAGTAGAGCCAAACTAGTCTATGAAGTCAATGTTAAGAGATTTAACATAAAAACTCAAATGAAGCACCTAAAATACCCCAAATAAACTAACAATGTGTAAGTTCAAAAAAGCTTAAGTTTGCCGGGCGTGGTGGCTCACTCCTGTAATCCCAGCACTCGGGAGGCAGAGGCAGGAGGATTGCTGAGTTCAAGGCTTGCCTGGGCTACATAGTGAGCTCAGGGTCAACCTGAACTACAAAGCGAGACCCTGTCTCAAAAAAAAAAAAAAAGCTTAAGTTTGCAGGCTATGATTGCATGGATGTGAAAGAAGGACTATGAGGACACAATATGCTGAGAAAAGGTGTCAGGAAAGCACCCCAACTTTGTTTTCAGTGTATCTTTACTTCAGATACTTCCAAGGGCAGACAGATAAGTAAGCACTCAGGCATTTGCAGTATATAATCCAAATGTCATATTCTTTAATAAAATAGCTCATTTTGCCCTTTGTTCATTTCTTTAGAACCCCAGGCTCAATTCAGAGAGTAAATTGTTAATTAGCCTAGTGAGGAAAAATCATAATTTGAAAAATTAATATATGAAAAGTAGAGAAGCTCAACTTCAACTCTTTCAAATGCTATTCCTTCATATAAACTACTGATACTTACCTAATGTAATTTGTTTAATATTAATTTATTAATATTTCTCAATTCCAGATATAGCCCAAATGTAGGGTAGAACAAGAAAAATGAGCAAACATAAGTAAGGAGAAGGAACAAGGAGAATAATCTGATCATCTACATGATCTACAGAATCAACCAATCAATGATCAATACAAAGTTAGTTTACGTACATAATGTTCTCACAGAAGCCCAGGAAGTAAGTGGAAGTTCAAATCCCATTTCAAAGAAGAGATCACAGAAGATTAGTTTATTCATGATGGCTGGGTGTTTGCTTGGCAGAAGAGATTAGTTGCTACAGAACAGTGCTCAAAATGGCGAGTCTGTGGATTTGATTCCTCTTTCACCCGTGTGGCCCATTCATTCACACACAAATCTGAATGAGCGATGGAGCACAGCAAAAGGATATGAAACAGAATCAGAAGACTCGATTTCATCTAAAGCTCTGACACATTCATTTCAAGTGATTTGACACTGAACAAGTGACTTTAACTTTCTGAGCCTCATGAAATGGTGATTGCCACAGCTTTTCCACTTGCTTATAGGGCTAGGGTGAGATAATAGATGTGAAAGGCTCTGTAAACTTTCAGAAGCCACTCAAATGCTACCATTACACATTAAATGCCTTTTATAGAAAAAATTCTGCTCCAATTTCAGTCCGTCGTGTTGGGCCTTAGCCAGGATGTAGCTTGTAGACTGAGCTACGGGGCCTAAGAAAAAAGACAGAAAAATTAAGAGAAGACTTTGGGGCCAGAGATTTAGCTCAGTGCTTCCGGTGCCTGCCTTGCAAGCGCAAGGCCCTGAGTTCGATCCCTGGTAACTGCATACAGTGCTGGGCGTGGTGGCTCACGCCTGTAATCTCAACACTTGGGAGGCAGAGACAGGAGGATTGCTGAGTTGGAGGCTTGTCTGGGCTCCATAGTGAGCTCAGGGCCAGCCTGAACTACAAAGCGAGACACTGTCTAAAAAAAAAAAAAAAAAAAAAAAAAAAAAAACAGAGAGAAGACTTTGTACACAGATATAGTGGTGTGCATCTGTAAGCCCAGAACTCTGGAACGACGAGGCAGGAGGATCACAAATTCAAGTCCAGCCTACAGAACTTAGTATGGAAAAAATCCAGGGGACATTTTGGTGCAAAAGGAATCCTCTCTTCTTTACACTTGATGCTTTCCATCTTCATGACTGCAGTCTATCATTTCCACCCTTTTCACATGTCTTTAACACCTTCAGGAAAAAGTACAAATTTAATGATACCAATAAACATTCTATGACCTGATTGTACTTTTCTATTGGTGCTTAACTCCCTTTCACTATCTATAACTCTCAAGAGCTTTACACTTTTATTCGTACATGATGCTTCTGAGCCTCCTTGTCTCATGTTATCTGTCTGGCTTAATAAGACCTTCACCTTCACTGCTTGCCCTTAGATAAGCTTACTCCTAAATCCAGTTCCTGTGTTTTCTTTCCAGTCACTTTCTTGATGCCCTAAGACTTTTCTTCTGCAACACACTGAATCTTTTCTGTTATTTGCAAACATTAAGTTGTATTACAGTAATAATTTCTTATTGACATCTTTTTCACCTTCAAGACTGTAGGATTATCAAGAATTGAGACCAAGCAGTCTCTTGTACCACCAGTTCATCACAAAGGATCCAGAACATAGCAAATACTTCTACTGGATACACTTACTAGAGAAAGGAAGTTGTTAAAAGCCAGTAAAGCTGGGTGGAGGATAAGGAATTTTATACCAGCCACCAATATATAAGAGTAAGATAATTAAAAACTATGCCTTTCTCTTCATATACACTGATGTAAAATAAGCTGTTCTGAGGAAATGTGAACTTTCAATAATACAGAGATGTGTAAATGGACAATTTTAAGACATAGAACATTACAGGCTTAGGCCAGGCAAAATACCAGGAGGGACTGCACTGCTCAGAACCAAGCAAACCAATCAAGGCCTTGTGGTTCTGGATATGAGCATATAAAGAAAAATTGAAACCCAAAGAGCTCACAGATTTGAGATATCATAGCCACGGAGGTAGTCTAAACAAAAACAGACATGAGACCCTTTATAGCAGTGAAAACTCTCTCCCTCCCACTACTTTCTTATTATAAAACCATCAGCCTATTTCTGGAAGTGCTAATGATGATATGAGTATTCACAAAAGGAGAATAGAACAATGATGACAGCAAAAGATGTAACCCTTCTGTGAGAACCTCCTTCCTTGGCCCAGTGCCCTCCTCAAAGATGTGGTGCTGTGTGGGTTGTAACAGCTCATAAATGCCACTGAGAAATAATTTCCAAGACCTTAAACATGGTCAATGGAATAATTTTCACAAAGTAGGATATTTTCTTTCATTTCCATATGGAATGAAGAAAGAACAAATGTGTTTATTTGGCTATTAGTTAGCCAGATATTCGATTCCACAGATTTTTATCAACAGCTTCAGTAGCAACCTCGGGACAAGCTTCCCAAGAAGACATGTAGAGTGAACCACTCAGCACTGTCATTAACAATTGCATTAAAAATTACAACACAAACTGCAGCCATTTAGTGAGAACATGACTGGTAAGTAGACTCCATTTGTTTGTATCTCTTGCCTCTGTTCCAGACTATTTATAATATTACAACTCACAGATTGAAATATAATATTTTATAAGCATATTATTTTAATGGTACATTTTATTGCTACATTATATATACAGACAAGACCGTGTCATATACTGGTACAAATTCCCCAATGTTATATGTGATTCTGAGATATATATAAATTGTACCAATAAAGAATTCAATTAAAAAAAGTGGTTAGTAATAACAGGAATGTTAAGTAACCAATAACCATGAAAGTAATAATTACTGCAAGTCAGTGATTTTCAAGTATGTGTGAGATCCTGGATTCAATCCCCAGAATAGTAAAAAATAAAAAGAATGTATTCATTATTATGAATTTATGGGTAAATGAATAATAGATGGTAATAGCTATTTATCAAGTTTTACTATTTGTCAGGAGTTCTACATAGACTATATCATCAATTTCTCACAAGAATCCTGGAAGATATAGTTGTCATCACTATTTCTTGATGGAAATTGGGAATCAGAATGATTGAACGATTTTTCCATAGACCTAGAGAGTTAGTAAGTACATAGGTAATCCAGGATTTAGAGCTAAATCACTAGAAATCCAGTCTTTGCTGTTAAGTGTGATACTATGGTGTCTTAATAGTTCTGTATTTTTCTACACTTTTTCCAAATTTTTGAGAGTAATTATGTGTTATTACTAATGCCATTTTAATACTTAAAAATGTGAAACACTTAAACTGTTTGTGCAATTTATGTCCAAGAATTTTTTAATTGAGTTATTTATTGGTACATTTTTACAGGTCACAATCACGTGAACTCAACATTGGGGAATTTGTACCAGTATACGACATGAGTTAATTATCAATTTTACCCATATCCCTACCCACCCTACAACCCCACCCCTATTATAATGTGCTTTTTTTCTTTTTGAACTGTATTTATTCTTTCCCCTCATTACTTTCCCCTATCACATTCCCTTTGAATATTTCTTATTTCACAAAATCAATCATACATTCTAGAACTCATTTACATCTAAAGGTTCTCATACCAGAGAAAAGACACGTTATTTACATATCTGTGACCTATTTATTGCACTTATTAGTGCGTCCTCAAGGTGTGTCCATTTATACATAAATGACTCAAACCTGTTGTTCTACATGGCAGAATAATACTGCATTTTATTAAAAAGCCACATCTTCTTTATCCAGTCTCCAGTTGATGGGCATCTGGGCTGTTTCCAAGATTGAGCTATCACAAATTGAGCTGCTATGAACATGGGTGCTCATATGTCTTTATAATATGATTCTTTTAATTCCTTTGTGTATATTCCTAGCAGGGGAATAGCAGGGTCAAATGGGACCTCTAATCCTAGTTGTTCTGAGTAATCTCCACACTGATCTCCACAATGGTTGCACAAGTCTACAATCCCACTGAAAGTGGAGAAGGGTTCCTTTCTCCTCATAGCCTCACCAGGATTTATTGCTGGTTAATTTTGCAAATTGAGGAGTGAGTCCCTTTCACAATAGCATCCAAAAAATGAAATATCCAGAAATCAATCTAACAAAGGAGGTGAAAGATTTTTACTCTGAAAACTACAGAACTCTGAAAAGGGAGATAGAAGAGGATATCAGAAAATGGAAAGATATCCCTTGTTCCTGAGTAGGAAGAACCAACATCATCAAAATGACTATACCCCCACAACTACTATACAGATTCAATGCAATTCCAATTGAAATTCCAACAGTATAATTCACAGAGCTAGAGAAAATAATCCAAAAATTCATCTGGAACCACAAGAGACCTAGAATAGCAAAAGCCATTCTAAGCAACCAGGACATAGCAGGAGGTATTATGATCCCCAATTTAAAACTGTTCTGTAAAGCCATTGTGATAGAAACTGCATGCTACTGGCAAAGTAACAGACCCCAGGACCAGTGGAATAGATTAGAAGGTCCAGAAACAACTCCAGATACACTAAGCCACCTTATCTTTGACAAAGGAGCCAAACATCCCCAATGGAGGAAAGACAGCCTCTTTAACAAATGGTGCTGGAAAACCTGGGCTTTAATCTGCCAAAAACTGCAGCTAGACCTATCTCTTTCACCATGTACTAAACTAAAATCACAATGGATTAGAGACTTAAACATTGAAACAAAAACAGTAAACCTATTTCCAAGAATTTTGTGGGATCATTTTTGCAATACAAAAAGTTGCACAATACTAGGAAAAAACTCCAGTTTTTACCCTCCAAGGAACACACAAATGTGATCAGTACACAATAATGCACTTAATGCCCTACAGAATGGTGTAAATCCAATAGGAAAATGAAAATGACTTCAGGTAGGAGAAAACCAAACAAACAGAAATTACTTCTAAATAGGGCAGGAAATCAGAAAAGGCTTCAGAAATTACATTAAAACATGATTTTAAAGGACAGGATATATATAACCTCTTGTTTTTATGAATTCTAAAAGTAAAAAAGTCAGTACTAAAGATATAAAAGTATAGTAAGCATGTGGGGCAAGAAAAAATGTGATTTAAAAAGAAAAAGAAAGCACATGAATATAGGGGTGCGGGTTGTAGGATGGGTATCGATATAGGTAAAAATGACAATTAACTCGTGTCAGATACTGGTACAAAATCCCCAATGTTGAGTGTGATTGTGAGCTGTAAATAAAATTTACCAATAAAGAATTCAATTTAAAAAATTTAAAAACTGATCATGGATAATGACATATTCAGAACTCCCCTTAAGGGAGGAATAGTCACCCACTTTTACAGTCTCAGCATTATGGGAGGCTGGCGCATGAGGATTGTATGGCTGAGCCCAGCCTAGGCAACTTGGCAAGACCCTGTCTCAAACAATACATAAAATAGGGTTGTACAGTAGCTCAGTATGAAAGCCCAAACTTCAAACCTCAGCATTGAAAGTCATAATAATAATAATTGCTATTAACATTTGGAAGCATTTCTCCACCATTTTTTGCATTCACAGAGCTTATTGGATCATTTTAGATATACACTGTGGTCACATTCATCAATATAAATTTGTACTTGTAAGTGTATATTTTCATTCTCAGTTTTCTCATTCTCCTTCCCTCCCTACCTCCACCCCCACCCGCTACACACATAAGATTTGCTTCTATTTTTTAACTTTTACCATCAAATTTTTCTTTTCCTTCTTTATTTTCCCCTTTTCCCTTTAAATATTTTATTGTTTAAAGTTGATTTTATTGATACATTTTATATATACATTATGATCACATTCAACATCGAGAGTTTGTACCAGTAAATGACACTAGATTCTCACTTTTTCTCATTCTCATACCCTCTCTACGACCCCCACCCCCTTAAAAGCATAAGCTGTTTCTCTTTTTTCTATTGTTTTTTCCCCTTCTTTAATTTCTCCTACCCCACCCCCTTTACCTTTTCGTTTTGAATGTTTTCTTCCTATTTCACAAAACCTATCATACATTTTAGAAGTCTTTTACACCTTTAGTTTCTCATATTAGAGAACTGATATGGTTATTTACACATTAGTGTCTTATTTATTTCACTTATGAGTATGCACTCAAGGTACATCTATTAAGTATAAATGTCTAATTTATCACTCTTTATGACATAGCAATACTCCCTTATATATAGTTTAAAAATACATATTTTCTTTATCCAGTCTCCCATTAATGGACATTTGGGTTGTTTCCAAGATTTAGCTGTCACAAACTGAACTGCTACGGACATGGGTGCACATCTGTCATTGTGATACGATGCTCTTAATTCTTTTGTGTATGTACCTAGCAGTGCAATAGCAGGGTCAAATGGGACCTCTAATCCTTGTTTTTTGAGGAATCCACAATGATCTCCACAGTGTTTACACCAATCTACTTTTCCACCTTTAATTATGACTATTCCTGTTTTTTAAATGTTTATATATTTGCCACTTAAAACCATCTCATGAAATTCTAATCATTAATATATCAAATATTAATATATATAAATATATATATAAATATTCCTGATTGATAGCTATACATTAAAGATACAATAAGAAATCCTTATGCATCTAAATCAATTTGAAAAATAGCATTATTAACTGCTCCTTTCTTCTAAGAATTAAGCCATTTCCATGTTTCTTCTCAAGGAAGATGAACTGAACCCTACGAAAATTTCCTTGGAATTTTCATTGAAATATCATTGTAATCTCTTCAGACAAGTACTGGAGAGCTCTGCAGTAGGTGGCAGTTTCCTACCCAGTGTACAACACAGGGCAGAAAAAATAATGAAAGAATTAAAGAAAAAGGTGGGGAGCCGGGATTGTCAGTGCTGAGTAACCAGTAAAGGCACTGATCAGTTCAAGCCACTAATTTTAATTGGCAGTCAAACTGGAGTAAGGAGTAGCTATCTGTGAGGACAAGCAGTTTGGCAGTTGTTGTGGATACTTGTGCCAGGAGGCTTACAAAGGAAAAAAGAGAGCGCTCTGGAATTAGGAATACAACAGACAAAGCATGAAGTTGGAATTAGAACCTTGTTATTCTAATTAAGAAAGTTTTAGTTGTGAGAATGGAATTTGGGGGGGAATTTACCACTGGGTTCTTTTTTCAAAGCAAGAAAATTGTGGGGTTAGCTCTTTGTAGTTTCACTGCGTAGAACCTGCTTTGAGCATAAGCAATAAAGTGGCCTGCAACAGACAGGGTTGGTAAACTATAGCCCATAAACCAAATTCAGTTGCTTATTCTGGGCAAAACTCTTTCTAGAACATATCCAAGCTGTATTGTCTGTCACTGCATTTCCACTACAAAAGTGGAGTTTGCAACAGAAATCAGATTGTTAACGAAGCCTAAAATATTTACAATATGAACTTTTTAAGAAAATATTTACAAACTTATTTCTATGGAATGGATGTATCTTCTAAAATTCAGTTTTTAAATTTAATTTAATTTAATTTAATATATTGGTACATTATATATACACATCACAATTACACTCCACATTGAGAATTTGTACCAGTATATGACATAACTCAATTCTCATTTTTCCCTTTCCCCATACCCATTTTACAACCCCTGCCCCTGTATACACAAGGTTTGTTTCCCTTTTTTAACTATCCATTTTTTATTTCCCCTCATTCTCTTTTAAACCCACAACCACAAATATGAACTTATTTAGACAGCAGAAGTGGCTTTAGGAGTTCACTAAATCATGAGACCACTGCTTCATGGACAGGATTAGTGACATATAATAGAGGCGAGATAGCTGTTTACCCCTTTCACCAGATGAGCATGCAGAAAGAAGGTGCCATCTTCAAAACAGAGGGACTCTTCATTAGATATCAAATGTTTTAGTGGTTTGAGAACTATAAACAAAGTATTTTGATTATTTATAAATTACCCAGCCATTGTAGCAGCCCAAATAAAGAAATTAAATTTTAAGGTTATTTGGGTGCTGTATCTTTTAGGTCTTAAAATTACCTTTGAAATGAAATTTTATATATTCACTAGAGATGTGTAATAAACACACAAAATACAATGGAGCTGCTCTGGTTAAAGCAGTCTGAAGATGGGTCACAGGTCAGAGGTTCTTTACCGTACATCACATGAATAACACTGGTAGTAAGCATCTGTTGCTTTTTTCATCCAAATTTTATTTTTATTTGTATTTTCTGTGGGAAAGACACCTCTTTTTTTGCACCATGGGAAGTCACATTCTTACACCCTCCATGTGGCTGGAAGAGTTGTCCCATTCCTATAAAATTAGAGCTCATATGCTTGACTTGGTGCAGCTAGAACATTTCATGTCTCTAGCCACAATGGTGGATTCTGAGATTTGCCTAAGACAAGTCAGTTCTATAAAATTCAACTTATGCAGGAAGAATTTTCATCTTCCTCCCTAACCTAGTTTTTTTTCTTTTTCTTGTATTTTCTTCTATCCCCTTGTTTCTTCCATCCCCCTCTTACCCTTTCTCTCTCTGACATAATTTTCTATTTCCAAAAACATATTCAAGATTTTCTTATTTCTTAAAATAAATTTTGGCAAACTAGACTCAAGAGAAATAATTTTCAATGTGTGGTATCATAGAGGTGGTTCAAGAATAACCATTGTTAGAGTATTAGTCAGGGCTCAGTAGGTTGTAAGAGATGCAAAATCCACTTAATATAGCCTAAGCACAAATGAATAATTTATAAGCTTATGTGATAGAAAGTCAAGGGATATATGCAGATTCAGAGCTGGATATTATCTGAAGGGGTATAAAGCATATCAGCCAATCATAAAAATGGCCTTACTCCCACAACTACTATAAGATTCAATGCAATCCCAATTGAAATCCCAATACCATATTTCACAGATCTAGAGAAAAGAATCCAGAAATTCATTTGGAACCACAAGAGCACTAGAATAGCAAAAGCAATTCTAGGAAATAAGGACATGGTTGGGGTATCACTTTCCCCAACTTGAAACTTTACTACAAAGTCACTGTGATAACAAAAAACAAACAAACAAACACAAACTAGCATGGTACTGGCAATGAAACAAACCTGAGGATCAGTGGAATAGAAGATCCAGAAACAACTCCAGATACATTAAGCCACCTCATCTTTGACAAAGGAGCCAAACATTCTCAATTGAAGAAAGATAGCTTCTTTAACAAATGGTGCTGGAAAAACCGGGTTTCAACCTGCCAAAGACTGAAGCTAGATCCATCTCTTTCACTGTGTACTAAACTAAAATCCAAGTGGAAGAGAGACCTAAATATTAAAGCAGAAACTCTAAACCTGCTGCGAAACAGGTTAGATAGAAGTCTTGGAGACACTGGCTTAGGGAAAGACTTTATGAACAAAACCTCTATAGCACAAGCACTAGCAGAAGAAATCAACCAATGGGATCTCATCTTATTAAAAAACTTCTGCACAGCAAAACAAACCATCAGCAGAGCAAAAAGGCAACCACAATATGGGGAAAATCTTTACCAGTAATTCCTCAGACAAAGGGCTACTATCTAGAATATATAAAGAGCTTAAAAAAATCAGTCCCCCCAAATTTAAAGACCCAGTTCAAAAATGCGCATCTGAAATGAACAGACACTTTTCAGAGGAAGAAGTAAAAGCAGTTCAGAAGTATTTGAAGAAATGCTCAGCATCACTGGCCATTCGAGAGATGCAGATGCAAACAACTCTGAGATTTCTCTCACTCCACAAAGAATGGCTGCTATCTCGAAATTAACCAGCAACAAATGCTGGTGAGGTTGTGGAGAAAAAGGAACCCTTCTCCACTGTTAGTGGGAATGTAGACTAGTACAACCATTATGGAGATCAGTGTGGAGATTCCGTAAAATCTAGTATTTAGAGGTTCCATTTGACCCTGCTGTTCCCCTGCTGGGTATATGCACAAAAGAATCACAAGATTCCTATCACAGCAACATATGTGCACCCATGTTTATAGCAGCTCAGTTTATGATAGCTAAATCTTGGAAACAACCCAAATGCCCATCAACTCTAGACTGGATAAAGATGTGGGTTTTTTGTTTAAATGTAATACTACTCTGCCATGAAGAATGATGAGATTGAATCACTTGTACTCGAATGGACATACTTCAGGACATATTCATAAGTGAAATAAATAGGTCGCAGATGTGCAAATATCATATATTTTCTCTGATATGAGAAACAAGTTACAAATGTGGTCTAGAATGCATGATTGATATTGTGAAATAGTAAATATTCAAATGGCAATGGGGCTTAGGGGTCTATAATGAAGAAAGAAAAAATTGATGTTAAAAAAGGAAACAATGCTTGTGTTTATAGGAGTAGGGAGGTGGGTAGAGGAGGGGGAAAATGAGAATTAATTTGTGTCATATACTGGTACAAATTCTCAATGTGGAGTGTAATTGTGATGTGTATATATAATGTACCAATAAAATGTACCAATAAAAAAAGAAAAAAGAGAATATCAGCCAAGAAACACAGGAATCCCATCCCAGATCTATACTCAGCAAATAAAATTTAATGTACAGAAAGCTAAATCAGAAGTCCATAGCATCTGAAGGATTTTGGTAAAGAATAATACATCAGAATGCATAACTTACCTTTGTGAATTTGTCCTTAATCTGAGCCTTTAAAAACACTGCTATATTTTCACCACATCTTCAGCCATATGTCAAAAGGAGAATGATGTTCAGCCAAAATGCACTACTAAAGCCTTATAGATTGTTAAAACTAATTCCCATTCTATTTCATTAGCTGCATATTATGAATTATTGGTGCCAATGTACTATTGAATATTAATTTTGGATATTATCTGTTAAGTGATCAATATATTAATGTATATAAGGTATATTTAACAATGCAAAATAGAAGCAAAATTCATAAATAAAATATAAAATCCAAATTCAATGAGTATTTCTGAAATCTTTCATCCACATGAAAATATTGAAAGATTATTTTGTGATAATCAAATGACTTAAAATTGTAGCCATAGTAGCAAAAAAATTTACATTTACTAAGCACCAGCTACATTTATCTTTAATACACTGGCTATTTACGTGCTAAATCCTCTACAAGACCCATTTCACTTAAGATATACCTTTTTGCAAACATTGAAGCAGGTATTATTTTTCCTACTGTACAGATGAGAAAACTGAGGTCTTGCTTACCCAATAGTTTGACAATATTAAAACAAAAATTTAAGTCAATGTGTCTGACTTTAAAATCCATTCATTTAAACTTTTACTCATCTTCTATTGTACTCTAATCCCTTATGAAATATTCTTTTACATTACTAAAATAAATTCTAAATTAGTGCTACTATAAACTATATGCAATAAAACTTGGAGGTAGTCACACATGATGATTAATGCTAGAATAGCATTTAATTCAAGTTCAATAAGTTGGGTTTATTTCATTAGTATGATTTAGTGTTGTATCAAAAAAGAATAAAAGACATTTGCTCAAATGTCCAAATATAGGGGACAGTGTCATGCAAAGCAATTAGAAATATAATGAAAAGTTTATGATGAGAATTTAAATTATCAGCAAGAGAAAATCATTGCCTTTGAGACCATATCAAAAACAACTATAGGGACAAATGCAGTGTTTATGCCAGCGTTAATATTTTGGTAATAGGTTTTCTTTGAAGCATGTCACTAAACAATTTCCTCTACAGTATGAATGCACAAAACAGGCAACAAAATTTTCAATTAAGAATAATTGGATTTGGGGCCAGGAATTTGGCTCTGTGGTCCAAATAATTGGATTTGGGGCCAGGAATTTGGCTCTGCCTGCCTTGCAAGCCCAAGGTCATGATTTCAATTCCCAGTGCCACACACACAGAAAAAGAATAATAATTGGATTTAAGGAAATATATTTTAAGATTTTCAAAGCCATAGCTACTATTTGCTGAACATTTATCTGCCTGGCGTTGTGCTCAATGACTCATAATTCTATATTTTCTCAAATGTAACCCCTATATTAATCTATAATATGATTTATTACCTATAATTTAAAAATAACAAAATTAATTCAGAGACATATAAATTTGTATAGAATTTGAATTTTCAAAGATTATCAAAATTAAATGGAAATATGTGTCATCATCCTGTGGCTTTTTTCCATAAGTCTTGCTCATCTGTAAGGTCTTCTGTACCATAGAGTGAACTATAACCACACACCAAAGTCTAGATATACCTTATTGTTGCTTACCACTTGCTCCGATCTACCTTGCAGTAGCCTACTGGCTCTGCCCTCTTATCAATGCATTAAATGCCAGGTGCATTAATTACTTTCTTGTTTCTGTTAGAAAATATCTAACACACACAACTTTAAAAAAGAGTGATTTATTTGGCTTCCACTTTCCAGTGGGTTTCGTCCAAATTTGCCTGTCACCAAGGGAGAAATAGTGTGGTAGAAGAGCCTGATGGAAGAAGTTGCTCATCCCATGACAACCAAGATGTTCAGTGAGAAAGAAGGAGCCAAGGAGGAACATGCATCCTTCCAGGTCACATTCCCAGTGATCTCATATAGATAGATAGATAGATAGATAGATAGATAGATAGATAGATAGATAGATAGATAGATAGATAGATAGATAGATGATAGATAGATAGATAGATAGATAGATAGATAGATAGATAGATAGATAGATAGAGATATAGCTATATGTATATATATAGATATAGATAGATATGGATTTGTATGTGTACATAACACTACTTAATTTTTCTTCTTGCCATTCCCTCCCTCCAATCTTTATTTCCCTCCCCATTTACAAAGCTCTATTTCCTTTTTTTTTTTTTTA
>PVIC010029548.1:6140-22708 GCA_004025085.1 Thryonomys swinderianus
GAAGGAAGGAGGAAGAAAGAAAGAAAGAAAGAAAGAAAGAAAGAAAGAAAGAAAGAAAGAAAGAAAGAAAGAAAGAAAGAAAGAAAATCATATACAGCCCAGACATTAGCTAACCCAGGAAAGAAAATATACTACTTACTTCAGATTACCTATGAGCAGTGAGTTAAATATCTAAACTTAGCAGAACTTCTCAAGATTTCGCAGTTGTATCAAGTCTTCAGAAAATAGGAAAGATGTTTGGGATAGAGGAGTCAAGGGTGGGAAGCCTGAGAGAGAGGAATAATGGAACATAAATATAATTAACCCCCAAATAAAGTCTTTTTTGAAGGTAAAATTCTAGTACATTACAGCACAGACTCTGGACAAACCAAAAACTTGAAAATTCTGAGCTTTGGGACCTCAGAAGCATTCCTGCTTCAAGGAGACAAGAGAGTAACTTTGGCCTTGAAGGAGAGGCCCTTGATGATCATGTTGTGGAGGAAAAGAAGGCAAAGAAAATAATGATACTGCAGAAATGAAAGGCAGTAAAAAACTCAAATTAATATATAGTCTTTCGTTTATACACACAGATAAACAAATAGACACCCACTACCCTCCTACTCACCCCCACACACTACATTACACCAAAAAGAGCACACTGAAGAAGCTGGTTCTGACCAAGAAGTCTAGTTAGCCTTGCGATGCCTAGTTAACTATACAGCCATCCTGGTTTGCTGGTAGAGGCCATATAATAAAAGATGAAAATAGTGATGGTGTTCACATAAAATACGCTACTAAGAAGACAAAGAATAACACCCAAACATTGCAGCAGATGAAAGACTCTGCCGTGCCCCTCCCCCCCAAGTTTCTGCCCTTTTATAGAACAACTAAACAAGAAGAGAAGAGATTTAGGGATTTTTGTATTGTATTAGTATTTTAGTAAACAGATTTCCCCATCTACTATTTACACTGCAAATCATACAGTGTATTTTAGTATACGAAAATCACAGTCAAGTTTGGTTTAAGATATCATTTTTCTATGAATGATAACCATAGGTTTTTTGGTGTACAACACATTAACACTGTTATCTCTAGATGAGAATACAGAATGATGTATGTGTGTGTGTTGTGTGTGTGTTGCTGAGGAATGAACCCAAGACCTTCACACTGAGCTATATACACTGTCCTTTTTAATTTTTTAATTTTAAAGCATGATCTTGCTAAGTTACTAAATTGCACAGTCTGGGGATGAACTTGTGATCTTACTCTCTCAAGAGCAATTGGAATTACACATATGCCACAACATACCTGGTTGATAAAATAGATTTTTACACTTAATATATGCTATGTATCTTATGAATATTTTCTAATAATAAATATATTAATTTTATAACCAGAAAAAGAATTGCAGTAGAAAACTCTCCAATCCTATTCAGTCCCCTGCCCTTCAGCTCTCTACTTCCAAATTATTGCAAGATACTTCTACTAATCCAGTAAGGCTGGCTTCACAAATCAGCACCTTTTACCTGTATTTCAATATCATCTCCTTTTCTTTTCCTTTTGTTTTCTTTCATCTTTGCATCCATCTCATTTTTTTCCATTCATTAAACTTTCCTACAATAAGGACTAAGCTTGGGGCTGTGTAGCTGGTCTAAGAAATCTTAAGTGAGATGAATTGTAATGTACTAAAAAGTATATTGAGCTTTTAACTGACAAATTTGATTAAAATCTTATTTCATTACTTACTACCCAATGGGAAACTACACTTCACTATAAAAATACTCTAAAGAAATTTTGAATTCTTACTTATAAAAACATGTTCAAAAATCTTTATAAACTATTTCATATGTGAATTTGTTGAATTACTTTTAAAAATATATTTTGCTTTATAAAAATAAAACTAAATAAAATTAATAAAATGTCAAATGTATTTATAATTTAATAGTATACAAGTGTTATAAACTTAGTCATTTTATGTTTTACACTTGGTGTTTAACACTTTGTATACATATTTTCAAACATCAATGTAGCCCAGTAAGTTCCTGAAAATTGTATATTTCATCATAGTAGTCTCTGATAGTTTCTATATTGCTTAAACATAAATAGTGCTCCTTTGTAATTAGTTTGTGTTCAAGGATCAGATTCCCCTTCCCTGAGTGCAGAAACTTAGGGAAATTTGGAAATTTCTTCACTATTCTATAAGACAGAGATAATTATTCTTCACTCCCAAAGTGGCAATGATCACAAAGATTAAAAGACTTCAAATACATTTAGTGCTTAGAAAGCAAATGAGTGTGTCATAAAAGCTAAATTAATTTTGCCTCTTATGAAAAATAATATTACTTTTATTGTCCTCCACAGGAAAACCATTGAAGAAAACAACTGGCATTATCCGATAGTGCATTTATCAAATGAGCCTAAGAAAGAAATGAGCCTGGGTTGCAACCACATACCTGCTTCGCCTCTCAAGGCCACTGACATGCCTGTTATCTGGGGAAAGCTTGAGGCTTCTCAGGTTGAAAACCTTTAATGTGCACATCTGTTAGCCAGCCCAGAGAAGCACATCCTGCCTTCCATGCTCACGTGCTGGGAGTTTCTCTGTAAAACCTTTTTCTTAACTCAGGTGCTTTTACAGGCCTCCAAAGGGCCACCGAATGATGGCATTCTTTCAGTGTGGCCAACAAATTGAATGCCTTCCAGATGAAGTGAATCCAAATAAACACCTAAGCAAATGCTACTTTGTGAGCAAATCATTTAGGCTTTTCATACTTTTGCCTTTTAAATTCTATTCCAATGATTTTCTTGACTGGTTATTTTAATTCAACACTAGCTGTGAGTGAAAATTAAATGCATTCCATTAAATATTTGCTGAACTAATTTGCTTATTATCCCAAGTGGAAGAAGGACTCCCTTTAGTGTACATTCATTCTTGAATCAAGCTTGTATTTATATAAAACCATTTGTAGCCTTAGTGGTAACCACCAACCTATGAGTCAGCAACTAATAGAAATTATTTATCTCCACATATATATAGGCCAAGTAATTCCACAACTACCATCATATTTAGGATGGTACTTTGAATTTTAATAAAGATTTAGCCTCAAAAGGTAACACACCAAGGTCACTTTGTAGGCTCTTAAATCAGGGTGCCTTATATGCAGATAGGCCACATCCCAAGATTAAGATAAAAAAGAAAAATTGAACCCTTTTTTTTTCCCTTGACAATATTTTGTATTCAGAAGTTTGTTAGGAAAATTGTAAGCATCTTCTGATAATGAAAGTATTCACTAAATATCAGTTTTTCTTCTCTTATCAGATCCCTCCCCACCTCATCACAGATGGATAAGGAAGAAAATGTGGCCAAGGGCATAAGCTGAAAAGCCAGGTGTGAGCTGACATCTCCTAAGGCTTACGTATTCATCCTGAGCATCCGCATCACCACAAAACCCTAGCATTGCTACTGCGTCTAAAAGAAACTTTAAAACCCATAGTAGAAGTATGTTTTCTGAAATCCATAGATTCCCTGAACAAAACCTCTGCTTGCTTCTCCTTGGCTCCCAAATAAAGCATAACTAGTAGAAAAAAATGACAGAGAGCAAACTATTGGTCACTGTTTATTTCTAGGGTTGTTCTACAAACAGTAATGTTTTTTAAAGCTCTAGCCTGGAATTCATGTTGTCTCAAGGCCTCTCTTCCGGCCTTCTCTCCAGCCTGCCCTTTCTCTCACTCAGTGGCCTCACAGGTCGACAACAGCCACACGGGGCTCTTGTTCATTGATTTTTCTGAAAGTGGTTTCTCTCTTGTCCTTTTGGCTTCTTATTTTCGAGTGGTTCTTTCATGAGGTATGCTTTCACTGAAGAGATGATTTACTTTTATTTTTACAACTGTAATCTCTATCTTCCTGATCAGTGAGAAAAGAAGACTCCTTGAGGGATGAAAATGATTTGATTCAGTGAATCTTATAAAATGTTTTTCTTATCTGAGCAAATATGGGGCAAAAATCAGGATGAAGGTCTTGGTTCCTGATAATGGTAATCCAAAGTGACCACCCCATCGTCCCCTTGCCTGGACATAGGTCACTGCCTTCTCTGCTACCTGACCAAAAAAAGAGCCAATATTCACTCTAATAAACTCACAGCCACGAATTCCTTCAGACAACTTCTATTCCTAAATCCCAGAAGGACAAGCCCTGTTCATTCCAATGCTGATAAAAAAAAATTATGGATTTTGCAAAATCATAATGTTTTCCAGATCCTTTGCCCATCATAAAAATCATGAAATAAATCTTTTTTTCATAACTCCTACTATATCACACCTCCTCTCAAAAAGGAGAAACTGTATGTATTTGTAAGAGTTATGCAGCCACTTGTTTGATAATGTATTTATTTGTATGTTTTATACATCATTCTAGGAGGGACATTGCTTTACGTTCACAATGAACTATGGAGTGTAAGCTGTGGTTTTCCTGCTGATAGTAGAACCAAAATAAACAATTTGTTTCAAATGCCATTATTGTCAGTTCGGGAATTAGCTCCGTGGTGTTGCGCCTGCCTCACATGCATGAAATACTGAGTTCAGTCCCTGGTAACGGAGGCGGGGTGGGGGGTGGGGATACCATCACCTACACTCTGGCATTGCGCGTGGCTCATTATCCAGAGCAGGCAGGAAAGTTCTAAAGAAACTACCGAGTGAATCTCATGCTCCGTTTTACTTTTAGAGAGCCAGACAGATTACCTGGGCTCTCATCTGTAAGTTCTCTTAGGGGGAAACCAATCATTTTGTGTATTAAAACTACACTACGTGAAGAGCACCCTGATTGGAAGTATTGGATAGCTACTTACCTATCACCTTGATGTCTTCACATACAGTTTCCCCATCAGTGGAAGCAGAGAGGCAGTGACCTTCAAGTCATCGGGGTCTCAGACTCATTCCAAAAACTCAGGACGAAAGCTGCCAGGGTTCTGGCTGACGACACGCGGCAACCACAGGGGGCGCGCAAAGGATCTCTGCCGCCTTCTCTGGCAGCCCAACTGCCTCACGCTGTTTCCAGCACAGGGCTGGAGAGACGAGCCACCGCGCAAAACCGTCCCCAGCAGTGCCAGACTTCAAACTCTCCGATAGCTTCTCACTTCCTTTACACCAAGGCCGGCTCCCTGCACAGGATCCCTGGGTTTGAGCCTCTCGATCCTCCCAGGACTCTCTCCCGCCCTCTTCTCAGCCCTTTGGTTTCTGAGCCGAGCTTTCTGCTCTTTCAGCAACTACATCGCCTGATCCTCCTGCTATGGAGCGACTGCACATGCGCCTGTACAGCCCTCTGACATCCTTTTCCTAGAATCTTCCCTGATTCCTGCGGAAGGACATTAAAGGCTTCGAACATAATTGTGGACTTGTCTGTTTCTTTTTTCAGTTCTCCGTTTACTGATCATGAAATGTTCTTCTTGAGCCTTGAGAATCTTCTGCAGTCTTCCTGTCAGAACTGAATATAGCGACCCAATGTTATTTTTGTTAGTGTTAGCAACATTTATCTTTATTCATCCTTTCTATTTAACATATATGAGTATTTGTATCTGCGTTTTATAGACAATTTGGGAATTTATCTGGGCTCACATTCCTACCTGGGTACAGGCCTCCCTGGCTGGCCCTTTTAAAACTTGGAGACAAGGTTTTGCTGGGTGCTAAGTTGCAAGAGTCAGACTGGATCTTGAAACCCTCCTGATTCAGTCTCTCAGAGTGCTGGGATTACAGGCAGGTGTTGTCACTCTCAGCTATGAAGTCATCTAAAAACCTTAGTTTATATATATGAATATATTTAATATATTCATAGGTCTTTTTATGGCTTTCTTAAACTGTCTCTTCCTCAGCTGATTACACATAAGATCTTTGACTCATCTAGTTTTCTCTTTGAAGGCTTTATCTTCTTTTCTAAGACAATTATTTCCATTTTTTAAATATAGAAAATATTACATGACAAGGGATGAAAGTGAAGTGGTAGAAGGAACCAGACCATGTGCACCCTCTACTGAGGGTGCTGAATTGCTTCCATTCAAAGTAACTACAAGAGCAGCTACTCAGCTAGTGCAAGGTAGTGACACTGCACTGAATCTGTGTGAATTTTAGTCTAATACAAGTAAACATTGGGCAAAATGGCCAAAGAGAGGGGTGGAAATTTAGCTCAGTGTTTCCGACACCTGCCTAGAAAGTGCAAGGTCCCTCGTTCTATCCCCGGTAACCATGTACAACAGTACCGGGCGAGGTGACTCACGTTCACCAGCAATCAGTACCACTCACCACAGTGCTGGGGGTGGTGGCTCACACCTGTATGTAATCTCAGCACTTGGGAGGCAGAGGCGGGAGGATTGCTGAGTTCCAGGTTTGCCTGAGTTATATGATGAGCTCAGGGCTAGCCTAAACTACAAAGCGAGACCATCTCAATAAATAAATGAATGAATGAATGAATGAATGAATGAATGAATGAAAGAAAAATAAGAAAGGCCAAAGAGAAAGGAATTAATGTGTCTGTCATTTTATTACTGGTAAATGTCAAATAAAAAGAATAGTGGTTTTCTGATCCCAGAATATTTTTGTCTTTCTCTTTTTTTAATTTGAATTTTAATTTGAATTATATATACACACTGTGATCACACACAATATTGAGAATTCGTACCAGCATATGACACAATTTAATTCTCATTTTTCCCATCCCCCACCCCTATATACATAAGCTTTGTTTCCCTTTTTTTATTACCATCATTTTTTTCTTCCCTTTGTTACTTACCCCTCCACCCCATTTCCCTTTAAATATTTTCTATTTCACAATATCTACCATATATTCTAGAGCTCATTTACATCTTCACTTTCTCATACCAGAAAAAAGATATGTTTACACATCTGTGACTTATTTATTTCACTTATGAGTATGTCCTGAGAAAAGAAATTAATACTTAATGAAACAACTCATTAAAAATATGCATCATGCACTTGCATTAAGAAATTGCTTTTAGGGCCAGAAGGTTAGCTCAGTGGTTCCGGCGCCTGCCTCGCAAGCACAAGGTCCTGAGTTCAATCCCAGTAACCACATACAATGCTGGGCGTGGTGACACACACCTGTGGTCCCAGCACTCAGGAGGCAGAGATAGGAGGATTTCTGAGTTTGAGGCTTGCTTGGGCTACATGGTGAGCTCAGAGCCAGCCTGAACTACAAAGCGAGACCCTGTCTCAAAAGCAAAACAAAACAAAACAAAAAAAACGTTAAGCCAGTCTACTATGGGCTGGAGATTTAACTCAGTGGTTCCGGCGCCTGCCTCACAAGTGCAAAGGTCCTGAGTTCAATCCTGGTAACCACATACAATGCTGGGCGTGGTGCCTCACGCCCACCAGGCATCAATACCACATACCACAGTGCCAGGCGTGGTGGCTCACGCCTGTAATCCCAGCACTCGGGAGGCAGAGACAGGAAGATTGCTGAGTTCGAGGCTTGCCTGGGCTACATAGTGAGCTCAGGGCCAGCCTGAACTACAAAGCGAGACCCTGTCTAAAACAAAAAAAGAAAAAAAAAGTGGAGTCATTCCCACTACAGTTGGAACATCAGATATTCCTGGGGTAAGAAAAATCTCAGGACTGACAAGGGCATTCCAGTCCATCGGTGATGCTGGCAAACAGGCCAAGTGAAGGGATATTTGGAGCCATAAAATTAATATGACAAACGATACGATATTTAGGATAACAAACGTGTTTGCAATTTAAGATGATATGGTCTCCAGAAATCTGAGAACAATGTTACCATTAAGAAAAGATTTGTAAAGTGCTCTATACATAGATTCTGATGTTTTTGAGGTATTTTGGAGCATGGATTTCTTCTAAGCCTATATAGATTTTTACTACTTGCTATAGAACTATCCAGTGCCTTAAGCAGTTGGAATATACGAACACCTGTGACCATTTCTTTTAAAATATGCTAATGCCTCATTCTGTGGTGAATTAGATTTATAATCGTGTGAGGAAAAGACAAGATTTGCATCCTAAGTCTTTTCAGAAAAAAATAAAGTAAGACTAAATTGATTAGGATTAGCTTAGAAACCTATTCAAGAGAAAGTAATCTCATTTAAGAATTTAGGATATTTTAATTGACAGGTCATAATTATTTATATTTGTAGAGAACAATCTGATGTTCAAGTACATGTTCATAGTGTGGAATGATTAAATCAGACTAAAAAATCCATCCCCTTACATACTTATTGTTTTGTAACTAGTTCTTTTTTGTTTGAGTGACCATTGCATATCTTTTTAATTTCGTTGACACCAAAGAGAAAATTAAGAGCTGTTCAGGTGTTTAACTGTTGGTGTTAGTTTTCCTACAAAAAAACCCACAACCTCTTTTTAATTTAAATTTTTCATGTTGAAATTAGAAAAGGATATAAAAAGAAAAGTTTTAATTCAAAATTTTAAGCACAATTATTTGAGGATTTTAATTTTACGGTTAGATATGTAGCTTACCCAACTAATCAATAATTCGCTTAAATTTAAACAGAGCTTTACATAGTGTCATATCACAAAAACTAATCAGATATCCTTAGCTATCTTATTAGGGTGACATTTATAGTTTGATTTCATCTTGTCCTAAAAATTTTATGAAATTAAAGACTGCTTACTTTCAGTTTAGGATAAAATGTAAGATGAAATATTTGACACCAGGTAATCAGAGGATCCATGAAATATATGGTCATTTTTTGTCAGTGTCCTACCTACTTTAGAAATTTTGGTAAAGGCTAACACGTTTTTGAGGTGAAATTGCCTCTTAAAATAAGGTGATTTGAATTTATCTTTTAATAATTTTTTTCTCAAAATATTATATATATTTATTTGGCTGTATTTTTTTACTTCTAATACTAAGATCTTCTGTTTCTTCTCTTTTATTAGCAAGTGGCTTTATTTTATCATACACAAAAGTTGCTTTTCTCTCAAGAGTTTTTCTATAACTCTCTTAAATTAGACTATATTCCAATGCTCAGAAAATTTTATCTGATTATCAAAATGGGACAAACAAGTCCTTACTAATTGGCCTACTTTGTACTAACACATATCTTTTTTCAAGTCTGGTTAGGCTTTATTTTCCATTATCAATCTAATAATTTTATTTTTCTTGAGTTCTTTTTTTTTTTTTTTTTTTTTTTTTTTTTTTTTTTTTTTTTTTTTTTTTTTTTTTTTGCGTTTTGATACAGGGTCTCGCGTTGTAGTTCAGGCTGGCCCTGAGCTCGCTATGGTGCCCAGGCAAGCCACTGCGAACTCAGCAATCCTCCTGTCTCTGCCTCCCGAGTGCTGGGATTACAGGCGTGAGCCACCACACCCGGCATTGTGGTATGCGGTGTTGATTGTTGGTGGGCGTGAGTCTCCATGCCCAGCATTGTATGTGGTTACCGGGGATCGAACTCAGGACCTTGCGCTTGTGAGGCAGGCGCCAGAACCACTGAGCTAACCCTCTGACCCCTTGAGTTAATTCTTAAACTTAATATTTCTGTAGTTTTTCTCTTAATAGTGGTTAATTTAATATGCAACCTTGAAATCAGAAAGTTGCAGTGTTTTTTTCTGTTCAGATACTCCTCGTGGTCTAGGAAAATGTTCCCTGTGCTCTATTCATTCCAAAATTCTCACCCTCAAGGCCATATGCTCAGGCGTTTGGACCTGTCGTTTAGATGGTTCAGTCCTAACTGAGGGCTCTATAGACTCCAGCTTAAAATTCTGGTTTTCACCATTGTACATTTTGTATTTATCAAGATACTCTCTCCTAAAAATTTACCATTTAAGAAGTAATTTGGAGACACAATTTTGAAATGTCAATTATATTTTTTAGTTCATTGTGTCATTTCCAATTAGTAGAAAATCTGCAAAAGGTAGACTTACTAAGAACTCATTACCTCAGTCATATTCAACTAACTTTTCCAATGACAGTATATATTTTCTACTCACTTTATGCTTTGTTAGTCAATTTATCTCACTTAATTGCCTGCCAATTTAGGTACTGGTATTTCTCAAGAATACTTAATTGCCACCTGGAAGAAAAACAGTTTTCTCTACCTAATTACATTGACACATCAAGGTTTTCTACATTTATTAATATTTTAAGCATATGTTTATCCCTGATGGTGGTTATTCAGAACTTCCACTTTTGTATTCAAGCTGTGACAATAATCATTTTTAAGAAATAACTTGATATTTTATTAGTTTTCTTATTCTAGTCATTTACTAAACCACTTCTTTCACCATATCTCCAAGATTAAAGTTAATTCATCTATTTTCCTCTCTATTTTATCTTCAGCAGCACATAAATATGCAATATACATCTAAAATTATTCTCATTATGATTAATTAGCATATGCAGATGGTTAATGTGTGATGCCAAATTATAATACTCATATACAATATGTGAGCTTATTTTATTTCCTTAACTCTGCAGTAATATCGCCAGTGAAAACAGGGAAAACTGAATGTGCAGTGTGTGTGAGAGAGAGAGAGAGAGAGAGACCTAGGTCACTATATCTTTATGAATTCCATAAAACAAGTGAATATTGATTATGACTTACTGTTTTTAAAGTGATCAGATAAGGTATATACTTTTCCCCAGAAATACTGTATTGACTGGAGCATTTCTATAGGTCCTTTCTAATTTGTGGTTTGCCTCTTAGCTTATGTTGTTAATGACACAGAAATTTGATATTTTTACTTTGAATTTGTACCTCATTCTTTGTTCATCCAGTGAGATTACCTACTCATTACATAGTATTAACTCTCACAATATTTTGCTTAAAATAAGTCAGACTCACCCTTGATTCATGTACCCTGCTTATTATAAAGTTACTTAAAACGACTTGTAAAATACTTCAAGGATGTAAGAGTTTATGCTTATGTAGCTTTTAATTAGAAAAGATGCCAAACATGTTGTAGAAAAGGACTTGCAAATTAGACAGGCTCCCCCATTCAGACAGTGTGTGACTCCTGCGGCCCTCTGTTTCTTCACCTGAGAGGCAGAGATCTTCTGAAGTGAAAAAATCGTACTCAGAATTAATTTACCTCATCTCTGTACATACTACTGTGCGTGGGAAGCAAGAAGCACCGAGTAAGGAGCCGACAGAAGCAGGCCCTTCTTCCTCATGCCTCGGAGACACTGGCACAGGCATTAGCTGAGTCTTCATTTCATCCCCTAAACATGATGAGGTTCTCAAAAATAGATGTATTTTTAATTTTTCTGACAGTAGTATGAAAAGAAATAAGCTGTTAGTTTCATGGGCCAGTTTTAGGGCATGATAAAAGCCTGTGAATCTACGTGTTACACACAGCAAGCAGTATGCTGTGCCTGACTGAACCACTTCGATCTCTTGCTGTGATGGGCAGGTACATTACAACTCCAGCTCCCGCCCCTCTGGATCTGTCGCCACTCCTCCCTGAGCCTGTGACTTCTGCAGACTTCCCCAGACTGAGGGATGACTGAGTGTGGCAGACTGTTCCTTCACATCAGTGTCATGAAACAATGGGCACCTTTGGCTCCTGGATACACTGTCCACTCCACTGAAAACTTCTTTGAACTCCAGATTTCTTATGCTGCAGACCTGAAGGTTCTTGCTAGCTACTCTTTCTCCTTTCCTTTGTCTTTCCTAAATATTTCCCCAATAAATCACTAACACTTCGCATTTCATTTTGTCTTCTGCTTCTTGGAAGACCTAACATAATACGCACTTGCACTTCTGTTCTCATTATACCAATTCTTCTCTCATTTACTCTGCCTCAGTATGACAGATAATCCTTATTGAGTTCCTAAGGTGTGACAAATTGCTCCATCACAGAAGCTTTGCGCAAGCTGTAAGTACACCTGGCCCAATCACCAATTAGTTGACTTCTCTTCAGATCCCAGGTTGAGACAAACATCATCAGACCACAGTACAAAGAACAGGTCACTATTTATTTTCTTAGGAACACTTTCCATAATCTTTGTATATTTCAGTACTTTTGTGGATTTTAAAAACTGTTTTTCTAAAAGGGAGAGGGAAAGGGAAGTAGGGGAAAGTAAAGAAGGGAGAGAAAAAAATTGATGGTAAAAACAAAAAAATGGAGCGCCGGGCGTGGTGGCTCACGCCTGTCATCCCAGCACTCGGGAGGCAGAGGCAGGAGGACTGCTGAGTTCACGGCGGCTTGCCTGGGCTCCAGAGTGAGCTCAGGGCCAGCCTGAACTACAACGCGAGACCCTGTGTCAAAAAAAAAAAAAAAAATGGAAGCAAAGCTTATGTATATAGGCAGAAGGACGTTGTTGAAAGGTCAGGGCAATGGGCAAAATGCCAATCAAAATATGTCAAGTACAGGTACAAATTTCTCAAGGAATGTGATTATAGTGTATATCTACAATGTAGCAATAAACTCAACAAAGAAAAAACTTGTTTTTCCTAACTAAAGTTTGATTCAAAGCTCCATTCAGAGATATTTTTAAATCCCTTTGGAATTATTTCTTTTTGATGGATTTATGGATACCAAGAATGCATGGCAACTCTGGTGTGAGGAAGTATCTTACATGACTTCTAAAAAGCAAAAAATCTACATATTTTAAAGTGCTGCTTCAGATGAACACTCATAAAAAATATGTACCACGAAAGTGTGAATGAAGGTGAAAACAGACAGAGCCAGGAAAGAGCTATTTTTGAGTGAATCTGTGAATCTAGTAACAATTTGCTGGAAGAGGATCTATCAGATTCTAACCTGCGGACCACTATCAAGTGCTGTCTTCTTTACCTTACCTGCCTGGCAGACTCTTCTTCTGGGGAACCTCAGGCAACGTCTTCTCTAAGAAACATCACTGTCCTTTCAACTGTTTGGGGTTAGAGGCTCTTCTTGGTGGTCCGATAGCACCCCGGGTCTCACAGCACTTGAGTCAGGGGATCGATCACTAGCCTCGAAGTTCTCTAAGCAATTTATTACTTCCTTGTAAACAAGGTCCTTTAATGCAAAGCATGCAGCCTTATCCTAGTATATTTTAACCCCGTTAGAATCCCAGCCACAGACTAAGGCTCAACAAATGTTAGCAAAGAATAGAGGGTTGCATGAAATCCAGCACTGGATAGAGTAAGCTGTCACATAGAGCATAAAGTCCTGATAAATTACCTTTATAAGATTCCAGAGATTTTGTTCCTCTTTGAATGAAACACTTGCATGTACATGAGTACAAATGTCCAGAAGGATCTTCCAGCTGACTGAACAGTCCAAAAGGCCCTTTCACTACAAAGACACTGATTCTGGGTAAAATACCTCACCTTGAATTGCGAAGCTTGTAGAACCAAGATCATTTCTCAGAGGGGAAATGAACAAGGAAGAGAAAATGAACAAATCAAGGTTATCATGGGGCAAAAGTCAGCATCAGGGTTCTGGATAATCCAGATGATAAGCATGAAATTCACACCCACGTGGTAACCAGTGCCTGAAATTCCAAGTTCAACTGGGACCAGGGAAGGGTCTGACCTATGCTCAGATCTCCAACGCACCCAAGTACTGTACAGCAGAAAACAACCCCATCTAGGCTTCTGGGATTTCCACGGTTGAAGATCAGCCAAGTCAGAGGTCATTAAGTAGCAGGAAATCTACATGGCAACAACACGATGCATGAAAATGCAAACAATAAAACAAAATAGCAAATTTTTAGGAAAAGATTTTAGGTATTCAGTAGAAAGAAACACCAATGAGGTCAAAGTGTGTGCTCGGTATTGCAAACTAGGAAGAAAATATTAAAAGAGAAAAGGGAAAGAGGAGCCAGGGGAGTGTAAAGAAGATAAAGAAAAAAATTTGATGATTAAAAAAAGAAGGAAACAAAGCTTATGTGTAGACGGGGTAGGAGGTTTGCAGGGAAGTCAGGGGAACAGGAAAAAATGAGAATCAAGATATACCATATACAGCTACAAGTCCTCAATGTTGAACGTGATCATGATTTGTATCTAAAATGTACGAATAAATTCAATGAAAGGAAAAACAAAACAAGCCTAAAATGTTTTTAAGTAATAAAAGCTTATTAATCATGTCAGTTTATTTCAAAATAACTACACAGATTTGGAAACAGGAATAGAAGTTTTAGAAATGAAAGTATGTATGTACTGCCATGGTGTTGTGATTTTTTTTTAATACTAAGACGAGTGATCACCTTACTGTTACCATTAGTAACACTATCAAGGACTCCGGCTTTCTCATTTTGTAAAATGAAAAGCATGTCATGAATTAAGGGTAAAATAAATGATCTAATAAATGTGTACCACTTAGAATGCCTCATGGTTTATAGTAAACTATAAGTATTATAAATATTAGCTTTATTACTTGATTTTTCTTTTGTTAAAAATGTTTTGTTTTATTTTCTTTGAACATACTGCCCACTCTGTTATTTGTCATTGAGGGAAACCATGATTTTGGAAATTATTTTTAAGTGTCACCCTAAAATTTATTGCATTTATTAATTTTAAGCAATAGAACAATAAAATTATCTTAGTTGAATTAAAATGTAGCCTATTGTTTCATTGGTCTGTGTTAAGACACATGAATGGCTTTTATTTTTAAAACAATTTACTGCTGTCTTCTCTCAAGAAAATGCTTCAATTAATGGCAGTAGAGAAGCTGTTCCCATTTATTAGTCAGCAGGCAAACTTGTCTCAGTAGTTTAAGAACACCAAACTAGTTCTTAGAGGCAGATGACTCAAAATCTGAAAAAATAAGGTGCCATGTCACTCTACGCCAACTTTATTTTACAACAAAAGACATAAACACTGAAAAATTAGAAAATCTCTTTTATTTATAATAAATCATCAGTACCCTCAAGTACAGTATGATAATTCATATTTTTCACTCAGCCTATTAGATTCATGCCTGATGAAAACCATCATAAATGATTATTGGAAGCTTGCTTGTGTACTTTTTCTGAAACTCAGATTTTAGAGTCACTTTACAACCATCCATGCCAAATCTTCATTTAACTGCAGAAACAGATACCATGTCTCTCTGCATGGACAGAGTCCTCCTCCATTTCCTTTAAGCTGGCTGCTTCCTCCTCTGGTCTGTAGGACCTTCAGATAGCAACGTGAAATGTCAATATAGATGGAAATAGGTTGTTTTTTTTTTTTTTGGTACCAGGGATTGAACTCAGGACCTTGCACTTACAAGGCAGGTGCTAGAACCACTGAGCTAAATCCCCGGCCCTAGGTGAAAATAGTTTTAACATACACTTAAGCACTGCTTCAGCATGTCAGGCATAGTTCTAAGCTCTTAAATCTTGTAATCCTTAAAATAACCTTATGAACTTGGTACTGTTATCATCTTCACCGTGAGACCAAGGGAAAGAGAGTGTAAATAATGGGCCTGAGTCCCCACGGCTAGGAAAAGGCAGAGTAGGGTTTCCAGACGATTTGCAGTCTAAAGATCTTGGTAGCTCTCCAAGGTTCTTTCTGCATCTCTTCCTGCCCCATTACCAGGAGACACAGGCCGTCTCCACTGGGTGGATTAATACCTCAGGGCCACCCCACTCACTACTTTCTCTCCAGAAGGCTGTTTGTTTCAAATTTTAAATGTAGCTGGAAACAGTGGAAATATAAAATAGAGGCATAAACCACATGCATTTACATTCAAATTTGATCTGAAATAGAATTTCTGCATTGTTATTTTTATACATATGGAAAATGAAGTTTATAGAGATAATAATCCATCCAGTAAAAAATAAAAAGAAAGGACAATAAAATTTATCTTCTGATTTTTTTTTTTTTTTTTGAGACAGGGTCTCGCGTTGTAGTTCAGGCTGGCCCTGAGCTCACTATGGTGCCCAGGCAAGCCGCCGCGAACTCAGCAATCCTCCTGTCTCCGCCTCCCGAGTGCTGGGACTACAGGCGTGAGCCACCACGTCCGGCATTGTGGTATGCGGCGTTGATTGTTGGTGGGTGTGTCTCCACACCCAGCATTATATGTGGTCACCGGGGATCGAACTCAGGACCTTGTGCTTGCGAGGCAGGCGCCGGAACCACTGAGCTAACCCTCCGGCCCCATATCTTCTGATTTTTAAACCAGTATTTTTTGGGGGGGAGGCATTCTAAATTGCCAAGCTTCCTGTGAATGGAAGGACAGTTTTATTTGGTAGCATGGTAGTTTTCTCTGCACTTTAGCTCCCCTTCCATCTCTTCCTCTTCATTTTCCTCCTCATCCTCTTCCTTTTTATTTTTCTTCTCAACCCTACAGGTACAGTAACTGGTACTCTTAACTACAAATACCTAGAATGCGCAATGGTACAGCCACCTTCAAAACGTGGCTTGATAGTTTCTTAAAACATACACCTAGAAGGAGCTAACCATTCTGGTCTAAGTTATTATGTAAGAAAAATAAAAGCCCATGTTTCTACACAATTTGAAAGAAAACATTGCTTTATCAAAATGGGATTAAAAACTAGAAACAGCTCAAATGTCCATTAGTAAGTGAATGAGTAAACACAATGTGTGGATGTATTCACTGAAGCAACTGGTAAAATAGAAACACGGACACATTTTAATGTATGTTGAATGAACAAAACCAGATGAAATGGTACACACGTATAA
>PVIC010029549.1:0-22311 GCA_004025085.1 Thryonomys swinderianus
CAAATGGAGAGATCAGGGTCTCCAAAACCAACTGCAGATTTGATAAGTCACTAGAACTCACAGAACTCAGTAAAAGCTATTATATTTAAGACTACACTGTCACAGCAACAAGATACAGATTAAAATCAGCCAAGAGACAAAGATCAGAATGTAAGAGTTCCAAATGTATTATTCCTAGGCAATGACAAAAGGCAACACAGTACAATGTGGAATATTGACAGGAAAACTACTGCAGCTTTGGTGTCTAGACTCTTCAAGAGGCCTCCATTACATAAAAGAATGCTTATATTGGGCCAAACATTTAGCTTCAGTGGTTCCAGTGCCTGCCTAGCAAGCACAAGGCCTGGAGTTCGATCCCCGGTAAACACATGCAACATTACCGGGCATGGTGACTCAAACACCCACCAGCAATCAGTACTACATACCAAAATGCCTATAATGCCAGCACTCAGGAGGCAGAAGCAGGAGGATTGCTGGGCTACATAGTGAGCTCAGGGCCACCCTGAACTAAAAAGCAAGACCCTGTCTCAAAAAAAAAAAAAACTTATATTGCTGGCCTTTTATCTACAGTCTCTCTTGAGCCAGGAAGCCTCAACTATTGATCTCCTTTTACATTATCTGGAACAGTCTAAATTGCTTAGTAAACAAAAATACTCACCTGGCAGGATATCCCCAAGGCCTGGAGATCACCTCCTAGCCAAGGAAAAAAAGTCATACTGCTCTTTGGATAATGTGAATTCTTTGTAAACTGTCCTAAGTCAAGAGAGCACAGTTTTCTTCAATTTTTAATTGAATTCTTTATTGGTACAATTTATATACATTTTACAATCACACACAACATTGGGGAATTTGTACCAATATATGACACAAATCAATTCTCATTTTTACCCATATTGCCACCCACCCACACCTCGCCACCCCCTATATACATGCTTTTATTTTCTTTCAGAATCATATTTATCTCTTCAATTTTTAATTACATATATCATTAACTACAATGAACTCTACACCTATTTGATTTTTTATTTTTCTGTCAAATTGTTGTGCCATTTTTTTCTTCTGTTTGGCTTTTTTTATAGTATTGGTGACTGAACCACTGGCCTCTTGCACTCAGCTACAATCCTAGGCCTTTATTTTTATTCCTTTATTAAATTTTGACTCAGTCTCCCAAGTTGCCCAGGCTGGACTCAGACGTGAAAATCCTCCTGCTACATCCCTCAAATGCTAGGATTATAGAACTATGCCTCCATATCCAATATGTCGTGGATCATTAAATCATCCTTAGACCCAGAAGCTATGTGAAAAGTACTCATCAAATATTTGTATCTTTCTGTTGTTGTTGTAGTTTATGCAGACCAACTTCAGCAGTATCTCCTGCTTTATTTGTACTCCCGAATTTTCTCTCTAGAAAAGAAGATTCAGGAACCTAGAGAAGAATTTGGGGGAAAATTTGGGAGTTCTTGCACTTTATTTCAGTAGCCTAGGCATTCTGTACTCTGTATAAAAAGAATTCCCTTTCTTCATATGATCAGCAGCACTTACTCTACTGACTTTCCTTCCATAAACTGATGGCGAGCAAAATTTGTAGAAAAATAGATTGTGTTTTAGAATTGTTTTAACTTTAACAATGAAATGCAAACTTTAGAAGTGCAAACAATATTTTATAAACATTACTGCTGATTTGTGGCTATTTTGGGGGGCGGGGGGGACAGGTAACATGAAGGAGCAATGTGGCACAGATGGAAAAGTGTGGGAAGCGGCCCGGGCTGGGGCATTGTCCTAAACCAGGGGTCTGCTCTCTGGGAGCTGCCCTTAGTCACCTTGGGAGGGGCTTGCTCCCTCACCAGGAAACTATCTTCATTTTGTCCTGGGCCTCTCTCTACCTCCCGCTAAGGGAAGTATTGTAAGAGAGACAAAAACCAGTCCTTGAGAGTTACAGCTAGTCTTTAGCATAAGAAACCTGCAAATTACCTAGGAGGAAGTTTAGTAGATTCTTAGATGTTCCTTGGCAGATACCTTTATCTCTGCATTAAGATTGTGCTAACCTTCCGATGCTTTGTTATTATTTACCTTATCGATTGTAAAATTTTTCCTGTGGGCACACCCTACCTAGAAATACTATAAAAGAGCACTGTAAAGTAAACTTAGGGTCCTGCTCAGTATTGATTGAGAGGCCCTCCCGATCCCATCTTTGTCTGTCTTGTGTTTTTTTCCTTAATCCTCACCCCCTGACTCAGGTACCATCCGATTTTGCCGACTGGCCCCTGCAGAAAAGACAAACTAGAACTTTGAGACAGTTCTTAGAGGTTGAAAGGAAATCCTACAATAGAATGTAGAAGGAGAAAGGCTGAGAGAAAAGGAAAGTGGGTAAATTGATCCTGTTATACATTTGATGTCTTAGTCATCTATAATACTTCTTGCATATTAACAGGAAGACTTAACATTTCTTGGGTTTTGAGTTGAGTGAATTGGGTAAGATGTCACATCTGTGAAGCTTTTACTGACCATCATGTGTAATGATCACATCTTTCCCCATTCTGACCTTTTTAATTATAGTTAGCATCAACAAACAACTTGTTTGAGTGTTGTTTGCTTCTGTTTTCCATCCTTAAGACTGTTCTCCAAGAGTAGGGACTTCATCTTTTTTGCTATTTCCCTAATGCTTAAGATTATTCTGTATGTACAGAGGATGTTCAAAAGCTCTTCACGGAAGATAACACTAATTATTTATTTAAAATGCATGTATGTCCATAGCAACAAGGGTAGAAGATAAGGGTGAGGTGTCACAATGGTTCAAAGGGTCTCACTTTCCGCATCTATACTAAGAGGATAATAAGAATAGAATACTTCTTTGAGATATTTAAACTTCAAGTTAAAAATTACTATATTTTCCGTTTCACTGAGTTGAAATGAAAAGCATTTATAGTTAGTTGTTGGCCAGATCTCTTCAGGACAAAAACCGAAGGACAAGGGTATGAGATTTTGAGCTGTTTAAATGTCACCAAAGAAGGATACTTAAAGGAATTCAAAGTAAAATCATAATATTTAAAATCCCTTAATTAAATATGATTTGAATTACTATTTGTAATGCTAATAAGAACTTGAATGTAATATTGGGTGGAAATTTCCTGGTAGACCATTATTACAAGCACATGTAAAAAGTACTATCTTCTTTACATAGGAAGTATTATTCTGACGACAAAATGACACCTAAAATACATTCTTCTTATTTTTTTGAATTAGGGAACAGCTACATATGAATGCAGAGAAGAAACTGATTCATAAAGTAAGTGAAATATGAATCTGTCCACTGAAATATGCAAAGTTTCATCTGCATAAGAACAATCACCAGTGTGTATATCCTATCCAAATTTAATCTATCTTGATTTGCTGCACATTAATTCATCAAAGGATAAGTACCTGAGCACAAGAGAATTCACATGATGAAAGTTTTTTTCTTCTTTTTTTCTTTTTTTTTTTTTGAGACAGGGTCTCACTTTGTAGTTCAGGCTGGCCCTGAGCTCACTATGTAGCCCAGGCAAGCCTCAAACTCAGCAATCCTCCTGCCTCTGCCTCCCGAGTGCTGGGATTACAGGCAGGAGCCACCACGCCCAGCACTGTGGCGTGTGGCATTGATTGCTAGTGGGCGTGAGTCTCCACGCCCAGCATTGTAGGTGGTTACCGGGATCGAACTCAGGACCTTGTGCTTGCGAGGCAGGCGCTGGAACCACTGAGCTAACCCTCCGGCCCCATTTTTTTTCTTCCTGATTTATAAAAATAATATTTACAGGCCGGAGATTTAGCTCATAGTTCCAGCACCTGCTTAGTAAACCCAAGGTCCCTGGTTTGATCCCCAGTAAACACATACAACAATACCAGGTGTGGTGACTCACACCCACCAGCAATCAGCACCACATACCACAGTGCTGGGCATGGTGGCTCATACCTGTAATCCCAGCAATAGGGAGGCAGAGGCAGGAGGATTGCTGAGTTCGAGACTTGCCTAGGCTACATATTGAGCTCAGGGCCAGTCTGAACTACAAAGCTGGACTCTATCTCAAAAAAAAAAATTTATATTATGATTATTATCATTTTTTTTTAAAAAATAGGTCTTTTTAACTTGCCCTGGCTAGGTTCAAACTTGAAATCTTCCTCCCTCAGCATCCCAAGCACATGCATTGTTAGAATGTTTATTTCTTTTACAGGCCTAGTTACCAGGAATTGATTATTTACCATGGACTACACTTCCCACAAGAAGTTTGTGAAATGGGAGAATAGCAGAAAGTGTAAATTAAACATGACTGATAAAATGTATGGAGAACTGGAATTCTGACCTGATTAAGTCGAGTCTTGTAGTCTTCTTCTCGATCTCTGTCTTCCCATCCATTCATGCAGCCATCCATACATCCATCCATCTGCTATCTTATCTTCAAATTATTTTCTGACATCTAAGCCTTAATAAGTTAGTCCTAAACACTCCTGGGGCTGTGCTAATGATTCTGATAGGAAAACAGCTTTGTTTAGCCAAGCCATCCTTATGAGATTATTTGCTGTAACTGAAGTAAAAGAAATGGTATTTTGCTTCAGTCTCAAACTTAGGTATGCACCAAAATTTCTAAAAAGATTTTTGTAAACACAGGTGGGCACCACCTGCATAGTTTCTAACTCATTAGGTGTGGTGCAGGACCTGATAGTTTGTATTTATAAACCACCTAAGGTGACACCAACACTGCTGGTCTGGAAATATTTGCATGGACACAAAATTGTCCTTAACTGCTAATATCAAGTAACCACACAAATCCCAAAACTTGGCAGCTTTATACTGGACAAGAGGTCTTGGGAAAGTCAACAATCCTCCTCCGAGTGCGACTGCACAGGTGTAGCAACAAATGCTGTCTTAGGTCATCCTTATATGCACCCTCATGTCTTTCTTTGCAAGGTCCTTAGACTTCCTTGCTCCGGTCTCCCCACTCCACCCTCCCTCGCCATGAGGATAGAACCAGTCCTTATGTTCCTGTCACTTTATGCCACTCTGGCTCCTCTACAGGGCAGCAAGTGCTTTCAAGAAGCAACATTGGGGACCGAGATTTACCTCAGTGGTTCCAGTGCCTGCCTAGCAAGCGCAAGGTCCCCGGTTCCATCCTGGTACTGACGCAGGAGAGTTAAGGCCTAACTCCCTGCCTGAAACGCAAGTTCATGTTCTCTAAAAATCGAAGAATGAATTTTAGGAATGATGGAGGTTTGAATAGGAAAATTTTATTGAGAGAGAAAGCTTCTGCCTTAAGAGAGACAGAAGGGGGGCCCAGAAAGTGGATAAACCCCCCTACCTCACTTTTTAGAGGACTTTTATGGAGCAAAGCCATGAGGTGAGGCGGGTCTAAAATAGGGGGCTACAATAAGATTCAAAAAAGGTAGATGGGTTACAATTGACCAATGAGTACAGTGGGGGCTACCAATAAGATTTGAAAGAAATGGGCAATCTGTGACTGAGTAAATGACAAGCATGGCTACTTCAGCAAGCTTTTGATTGAATAGGTCCAATGAGAAATCAAGCCTTAGAGGGTCTTGCTTGCTGGGAGACTCCTCCAGGTGGTTCAAGGTCCTGCCCATTATCTGAGGATTTTGTAATTACTGTCTTCCAGGGAGGGGCTGGATCCAGACCTTGACCTTCCATCCTGGGAGAATGAGGCCTGTAGTGTAGTTTCTCATTGATGGTGTTGACTTTCAGAAGGATCCTCTTTTTTGCAAGTCTTTCAAGGGCCGGCCCTGTCTATCTGCCTACACATGTCTAGCTGGCTTTTTTTTTTTTTTTTTTAGACAGGGTCTCACTTTGTAGTTCAGGCTGGCTCTGAGCTCACTATGTAGCCCAGGCAAGCCTCGAACTCAGCAATCCTCCTGCCTCTGCCTCCCGAGTGCTGGGATTACAGGCGTGAGCCACCACGCCCAGCTCTAGTTGGCTTTTCTACCTATAATAGCACCACATACAACAGTAGCGGGCATGGTGATTCATGCCCACCAGCAATCAATACCACATACCACAGTCCTGGGCATGGTGGCTCAAGCCTGTAATCCCAGCACTTGGGAGACAGAGGCAGGAGGATTGTTGGGTTTGAGGCTTGCCTGGGCTACATAGGAAGCAAGATCCTGTCTCAAAAAAAAAAAAAAAGCAGCACAGTCGACTGCAGGAGCCTCCTGGCGATTCAAGACACCCACATCACTCCACACCCCCATCTCCCCACCACAGCCTTCCACAGGACAACGAATGTAAGTACAAATGCCAGTGGCTCAGGGTGCACTTCAAACTAGAGAGTTGCAACGTTTGATGTCCAAAAAGGTAGGGCAACAACCTTCCATCCGTCTATTTGCTCCACTTCGGGCTTTTCTCTGCTGGGTGAAACCCCTGAGGAGTGAAAGTTGCAGCTGAAGCATCACTACTCCTTGTTCTGTTGGCAACTGATGCATCCTCAGCTCCAAGATCAGGGGACACCCCTCATAACTCCAGGGACACCTGTTGCTATGGACACTTGATGTGAGCATTCTGATGTGTATGTGGCTAGGTATTTCCTCCTAATTGAAAATCAACAGAGGCACTTAATTCCATCTTCAGGCATAATGCCTAGGAAACTATCATTTTAGAAAGGCAGGAAAATAATTTCTTCTACAATCTTAATTTAAAAATCGAATTTGTAGGTCAAAAAAAATGTTCTAGTGTATCTTAATCTTTATATTATTTTAACAGAAGAAGGGGACAACAAAAAGCACTTTGGACCCAAGAAAAACAATATGGCCCAGGGTGCACCCAGCAGACCATTCTTTGGAGTAACTTTCAGTTGCTTCTCTTTGTTAAAGCAAATGCCCAGACACATTTCAAGTGCTTTCCAGATGTTAACATATTTAATCTTCACGATGCACCCATACATTGTGACTTTACTATTTCTAGCTATAAATATATCAAATGAATCTTGAAATGACTTGCCTGATGTTGTAGTTAATAAATTTCAAGGGCATTCTGCTCCAGAAGGTTCAGCTGGAATCTCTTAACTCACAATAAAGATATTATCTCTTTGCAATTCTAAGGAATTAATCCAGGTAACATGCTAACCGTACACTCCCAGAAAAGTTGCTTCTCATGAGATAAAGAGTTTTCCACTCTTTAACCCCCTCCCTCCCCCGGTGTTTTGCTGCACATGTATTCTCGTGGTATCCTATGTGCACACCTATGCAACTACCACCCATCTTATCTGCAGGGACTCAAATGTGTAATTTTGCCACCTGAACACTATATATATATGTATACGTATGTATATATGTATATGTATATATATATGTATATATATACATATATACATATGCATACGTATACATATATATATTATACACACATATATATATATATATATGAAGCAGGCCTCCATATTCTTCAATGAAAACACTCACCACCCTGAACATTCAACCAGGTACTTTTGTGAACATTGTCATTGAGCAGAGAATCAGAAACAGTTTAACATTCACACCCTTACCCAATCCCAAAAGACTTAGAAGCTAAGACTCAAAGTATCTAGTGAAAAGCTTCCCACAGACACTTAGAAAGTATCAGTAAAGAAAGCTCCCAGAGGGCCAAGGGTTTTGTTCAGGTAGTACTAGGCCTACCTTGGAAAGCACAAGACCCTGAGTTTGATCCTCAGTACTGCAAAAATAAAAATAAAAAAGGTTCTCAGAGGACATCAAACATTCCTGAGTTTCATTCACCTGCTATCTACATTTGAGCCAATAGCGCACTGCTATAATGACTGTCAGTTTATATGTATTCATCTACAGGAAGGCTCACAACTATTTTCTTTTAGGTATCATTTTAATTATTCATTGATATGAATTTTACCAAATAGTATAACAAATATATAGCAGTTTGGAATTATTTGGTATTACTCTGATTTTTAAGATAATTTTCCAGTATATGAACATGTTAACATATTGAGTCATTAAATTTTTATAGAACATGTATATATGTGTATATCTTATATATACTATTTACATGGACAATTTTATGTCCTTTCAGAAAATTTCATGATTTCAGTAAAATATATATGAATATTTATTCTTATATTTAGAATCTTTTGTTTGTGATTTTCCTTTTTATTTTAGTAATGTTTTTTTTCCTTTTTTGCAGGGTTGAGATTGGGCCTTGCTACGTAGCACAGGTTGGTCTAGAACTCATGAAGATCTTCATGCCTCAGCCTTGAGAATGGTGGGATTACAGGTGTTCACCACTATGCCCAGCTAATTGTATTTAGAATTTTTAGTGCTCGCTTCAGCAGCACATATACTAAAATTAGAATTTTTAGTCTTATTGTAAATAGTATTTGACTTTTCTAACTACTTTCAGATAAGTAATTGTATAGAAAAATTGTATAGAAAAATCATGACTTTTTATGTGGGGCTCTGATACTCATTGAGTTTACTGGTTTTTCACTAGATCTATTTGTTCCATAAGTTCTCATAGACTTTAACACTGATAGCTACATTATTTTCAAAAACAACGTTAACCACCTCTTACTGAGTTTCATCCATTTTTTGTTCCTGTTCATGTCTCTTCACTGTGTGTTGCTACATAGAATCGTAGTAGTGCCACAGCCCCAACGTGCCTCTGGTTCTATGAGCTTCTCCCAAACTTACACCCTTAAGTGTTGTACTCACTGGAGCTATGCTTTGTATATTTCTCCTTCTAGTGTATTGAAAATGTTTATGAAGATTACATGTTATATTTACCATGTACATCTGCATTTTTTAAGATAACCAGAGTTTTTATCTATTAATCTCTTATACTCCATATTTGTAATATTAAATTTTTCTTTTATTCCTAGAATAAATTAGACATAATAAGCTATTTGCAACAAAGTACCCTATTAGTTTCTATTTTCTAAAATTTTAAATAAGTCTTTTTAAAATGAATGTTTGCAAGGGGATACTATCATTTCCTGTCTTGTAGATTTCTCTTCTTTTTACTTCTTTCCCTCTTTTCCTTTTTTTTTTTTTTTTTTTTGCTTTTGAGACAGGGTCTCGCTTTGTAGTTCAGGCTGGCCCTGAGCTCACTATGGTGCCCAGGCAAGCCACCGCGAACTCAGCAATCCTCCTGTCTCTGCCTCCCGAGTGCTGGGATTACAGGTGTGAGCCACCACGCCCAGCACTGTGGTATGTGGTATTGATTGCTGGTGGGCGTTAGTCTCCACGCCCAGCATTGTATGTGGTTACCGGGATGGAACTCAGGGCCTTGCACTTGTGAGACAGGCACCAGAACCACTGAGCTAAATCTCCGGACCTTTGCTGCTTTTTTATTGTGCTCCAGGTAGTTATATAATTTCAAACAAAAATTAAGAGAATTATTTTTCTGTTGATTCTGTTAAATAAAAGTTATGGAACGCTAAAATTCACTAAAGCTTGTAAAATTCCACTGGGCTTGGCTACATTTGTGTTGAAGTGCACAGAATTTTTTTTTACTGCCTCTCAGGAATCATGACTTCTTAATTAAATTTTTCTCTTATTAACTTTTCTTTTTTAATAAAAGTATTTTCAAGCTAGATATAGTGATAAGTGAGTAAACATTAATGAATAAATGAACTTGTATAGATTCAGAGAATTTGAATTCCAGATGATTCCCACCTAAGGGGAAGGTTTGAAGGTTTGGGATCTCCTGGAAAAGAATCTGTTTGCATTTTTAGACACTAGGTGGCGATAGAAACGTGGATCACTTTATTTCAAAAATCCCTTTCCTTGAAAACCGTAGTCTGCAAAACTAGGTTTAAATTTTAGAGGAAATTCCTTCTACCCTGGTTTCTTAGTTTTTTTACTGAGACAAAATACCCCACACCCGACGTTAAAGGAGAAAAGGTTTATTTTAGTTCACAGTTTGTAGAGGTTAGCTAACTGTAGACTGTAAACCACAGTGCCATGGCAGAGGGGCATCACGAGAGAAAAACAGCTGATGGTGGGCAAAAGGCAGCAAAGTAGAGAGGTATGGAGGAATTTCCCAGCGACATCCTGTCTCTCCCTTTATCCGCTCTGGGCCACCTGCCTGTACAGTGGGTGGTAACACGTACAGTATGGGCCTTCCCATAATCCACATCCTTCATGCTTTTTCTTTTATTCAGGGAAATATGTCTCTTGATGCTTTTTATTTTAATCTGTCATCAGCATTTCCACTTGGGGTAAGGACAGAAGCAGTAAGGCAGACACTCACAGCTCCTAGCACAGTCCATGTCACCTGGGATCCACCTTAGAATGCAGTGTGTTTAGACCTGGACTGGACTCTGCATTTCTAAGTTTATCAATGATTTGCTACTGCTGGTCCAAAGCTAACAATTAGAGTAGCAAGATTGTAGCAAAAAAGAAGCAATTATACTGTTACTTCCCTGGAAAAAATAAGTCTCCGGAAATCAGGTCCCCAAAGGAAAGAATACCTAGAAAAGTTTACAGTTAAGAAAATTGGGAGGTGTGTCAGAAAAGTAAGTTAATAACACAGCATAAGAGACAGCTGAAAAATGACAAAGATAGCAACAAAGGTATATATAAACATTCTCAGTTCTAGTGATAATCAGTGCTTATGACAACTTCAGGAGTTAAAACAACAATAAATATCTAATCAGTTCAAAAAACAAAGCAAAAAAATTTACACACAGATTCAGCCTTTTACAGTAATTAGCTATCTGAAGAGATTCAGCTATTCATTTTTCAAAATACATATGTAAAATAGGAAAGTCTCTACCATCTCATGGAACCGAAGAGTTAAAGTGACATAGGACAGATTAGCGGAAGAACGCACAATGTAATAAATTTCACATATATGTGAGTCCTCACAAGAAAAAGAAGCAGTTTGCTCTGAGCTCAGGTGTACACTAAATTAAAGAGTAGTAAATTATGGAACCAAGCCCTAATGGATTAGACTGGGACAGTTGACTGTGGAAATGTACATGGAAGATAAAGTTAGTTTTGCAAGATTTGGGGTTGTTTGTTTTGCTTCGGGGATCAAATTTGGGGCCTTGCGCTTGCAAGCTGGCACCAGAACCACTGAGCTAAATCCTCTGCCCCTGATTTGCAAAATTTGTGTTAACATTTTTCTGGGCTTCCAATTCCCCTCCTTAGCGATTCTTACAGGGTAACTATTCCCTGTAGAAAACGTTTGCGCCTGCGCTTCCTCTCCTAGGGACTTAAAGCACAGTGGGGAGGACAGAGCGGGCACAGCGAGAGGATATAGAGGACTGTGGAGATAGGAAAGACACTGTAAGAAGAATATGAGAATGGGAAAATTTCCCCGCAAAAGCCAGCTTCAGTTAAAAAAAAAAAAAAAAAAAGTGGGCCGGGCGTGATGGTTCACACCTGTAACCCCAGCAGTCGGGAGGCAGAGACAGGATTCTGAGTTCCAGGCTTACATAGTGGGCTACATAGTGAGCTCAGGGCCAGCCTGAACTACAAAGTGAGACCCTGTCTCCAAAAAAACAAAAGTGGAAGAAACACTTCGATACAAGGTTTTTCCGTTTTGTGTATTTTTTTATATCCCTTCACTGGTTAAGGTGGATATTTAGACTGGATGTTTCGTTTTCACTCTGGCAAATACAGGTGGGATTCACTCATTTCCACAGTGAAGAACCAGCCATGTTGGCTACGTCTTCCTCTGGCAGTTTCTCCCCGCGGAACTGTCGTGTTACCTACCCGGAGTCCGTTCGCTTTCCTTTTCTGCTGTATCTGCAATGTAAACACAGCAGGGGAAACTGCGTGACTGCTGGCCTTCCTTTCTGGCCAGTGGCATAGAATCTAGGCTCAAAACTAAAAATACTGCCTTTCAGATTTCAAACGAATTCATGGCGATAACAACAGCGAGCTTTGCCTGTCTAATACTTCAATGCATAGAAGAAAGCGACCTCTAGAAACTACAGCTAAATTGTCCGAAATAAAAGGCATTTATTCTACAAAAACGGTCAAATAGGCTAAAGTTGGCCTGAATGGGAGGAGGAAAACTGGCTCTGAGTTTTGACCAATGGGAGAGAAAAGTAGGCACCCTCATTTGCATACAGACCATACGAGAATAAACCAATCAGAGACAGCGAATCTCAAGTCTTCATTTGCATAACTTTGTCTACAAATAGGCAGAATCTGAACGTTCGAGTTTCATTATCTTGTGTCTACGGCAAGTGGCAGAATGCCTGAGCCAGCGAAGTCGGCGCCGGCCCCGAAAAAGGGCTCCAAGAAGGCAGTGACCAAGGCGCAGAAGAAGGATGGCAAGAAGCGCAAGCGCAGCCGCAAGGAGAGCTACTCGGTCTACGTGTACAAGGTGCTCAAGCAAGTGCACCCCGACACGGGCATCTCGTCCAAAGCCATGGGCATCATGAACTCGTTCGTCAACGACATCTTCGAGCGCATCGCCGGCGAGGCGTCGCGCCTGGCTCATTACAACAAGCGCTCGACCATCACGTCGCGGGAGATCCAGACGGCCGTGCGGCTGCTGCTGCCCGGGGAATTGGCCAAGCACGCCGTGTCGGAAGGCACCAAGGCCGTCACCAAGTACACCAGCTCCAAGTGAGCGAGCTGTCTGTTCTTTGCAATCCACAACCCAAAGGCTCTTTTAAGAGCCACCCACCTTTCGTAAATAGAGCTGCACACTGTAGAAAGCTATCGTTGGTGCTTAAAGACAAAATGGTACACTCGCTCTTATTTGTGGTTCCACACAAACAAGCCTCGGTTACAACAATACTCATTCAGCCCTTGACCCTGCCAAGTGGCTACCTAAGGAACTGGGTATAGGACCGGAGGGTTAACTCAGTGGTGCCAGCACCTGCCTCGCAAGCGCAAGGCCCACCAACAATCAATTACCACATACCACAGTACTGGGCGTGGTGCCTCACGCCTGTAATCCCAGCACTCGGTAGGCAGAGACAGGGGGATAGCTGAGTTCGAGGTTTGCCGGAGCTACATAGTGAGCTCAGGGCCAGCCTGAACTACAAAGCCAGACCCTGTCTCAAAAAAAAAAAAAAAAAAAAGGCGTATAAGGAATTCGGTGGGTATTCCAAGAACTTAGGAAAGTTTAGTACATCTTTGCCAAGAATAATGTGAGTCAGGAAGAGCTCTGAAAACGTGTTTACCTGTAATTTTTAGGTGTATCTTTTCTTCCTGTTCTAGGGTTTAAGATTTTCTGCGAATCTGACTTTGCACCTCTGCGGTGGTCTTTTTTTCAAGCCAAACGGCAAGACTTTATACCCTTAGCCTCAATTTTGAAGAATGAACTACACGGATTAATTCAGCCTTCTATTTACTCGTTACCTGCAAATTCCTATTTTACCTTAAGCCCTTATGTTTATCTCCAGTTAATCCAAACAACTTTGCAATCCTGGAAATGAAAAATAGGGGCAGATCAGTCTTTGTGGAAGTGGGTTTGTGAGAAAGGAGTGTTCAGAATACAACTCATTACCTTCTGGATATATTCTACCACTAATCACACTCTCATCCTGGATGTAGATTTTTAATCATATCCTGAGACAGTTCTAAAACCATGTTTTGTGATGGCTTAATGCTAAAGGCAAACAATGGAAGTTTTTCCTCCATTTCTCTAGTCACATTAGCGTACAGGCTTTTGGAGAAAAAGGAGGTTAAGAAAGGTTTTGTTAGAAGGTACTGGAAAGACTAAACTCACCCAGAAATAATGGGTCCTTGAGAATACAGCCGGTCTTTCCTAGCAGTTTATATAACCTTTTAATCTCTTGACAAAAGTAAAAGAAATGGAACGTTCTTATTGTTACCAAATTCGAACTGCATTTCATGATTACCTACTCAATTTTATTTTAGTCTGAGATACATTGAAAGTTCACAGTCCATAGCGAACCTAGTTTCCTTCCCAGTGTCATGGTGATCATTTTAAAATCACACCTGATCATGTGTATATATATATATATATATATATTTTTTTTTTTTTTTTTTTTAATGACAGGGTCTCGCGTTGTAGTTCAGGCTAGCCCTGAGCTCACTATATAGCCCAGGCAAGCCTTGAATTCAACAATCCGCCTGTCTCTGCCTTCTGAGTGCTGAGATTACAGGCGTGAGCCACCACGCCCAGCACTATGGTAAGTGGTATTCATGGCTGGTGGGCGTGAGTCACCACACCCAGCATTTGGTATGTGGTTACTGGGATCAAACTCAGAACCTTGAGCTTGGGAGGCAGGCGCTGGAACCACTGAGCTAAATCTCTGGCTCCTCATGTGTGTATTCTTAATCTATATTTCTTGGTACAAAATCAGAAAACCAATATATTGTTTCAAACTGGAAAGTCTTTATTGGCTTCATTTGAATCTGTGAGACCCAAAGAATGTTCTTTTTCTCTTTTTGGTTTTTGGGGTTTATTTCCTATATTTTTGTCTCTTCAACTTCTTGAAGTTTTTGGAATTACTCATGGCCCTTCCAGGCACTGGGCCTTTGCGATTTTTTCTCAGCCGTAATGCCTCTGATTCAACACTCCTCCCACAACACGCACACACAGAGTTACTTCATTGCTAAATTTCAAGCTCTGCTAATGTATCATGTTGTAGAAGTTACTCTCCACTGTTAAAGGTTCTCAGAGTTCCAGAAAACTCTCCCAATATCTGGCCCAAACCAGTCATTAGTAAAGGTTATGGAACCCAAAGATTGGTGCGGTTTAATTAGGATCAGATCCCTAAGGCTGGGAAGAACTCTGCTTCCTCTGGAGCAGAAGACAGGGAGTGAGGGGTTAAAGCAAAATCAACATTGTATTAGAGAGAAAGAAAAGGTAATGACATTTCATTAAGCAGCTGTACTGTCTCATGCAAGGATATTCCATACAAACAAAAACAGCACCCAGGGATTTGGGATTTAGCTCAAGTGGTACCAAAAATAAAGCAGTGTCCAGGCCAGTCGTGGTGGTACACTGCTATCATCTCAGCACAGAGGAAGGAGGATTGATGGAGTTCCATGCCAGCCTTGGCTACATAGTGAGTTAAAGACCAGCCTGAACTATATAACAAGATCTTGTGTCAAAAAAAAAAAAAAGCACACAGAAGGCTGAAAGTTAATAACCATTCACTCATAGTCTAGTGGTTACCAATGAATTACTAAATTCTGTAAAGGATATACTGCAGTGATTCTCTAAATGGAGTGTACAGAAGAATCACTTAAGAAGGCTTTTTAAACAACCTTGCTGGTCCCAGCAGAGTTTGTTTCACTAGGTCTGGGCTAAGACCCAGAAATTCACCTTATTAAAAAGTTCCAGCAAGGCACAAGCTTAATAAGTTTCTCTCATCTATGTGTTGGTCTCTTTGTGTTACAGTTATAAGATTGTGACAGGCACATAACAAAATTAGATTTATTCTGTAGGCCTTAAAAAGTTAAATGCTTCTGAGTAGGGACAGACATGATTACCATGCTTTTGGTGGCAAGTGAACAGATTGGAGAGAAATGTCACTGAATAGTGATAAAAGTTCAAACTAAAGAAACAGTAGCAGGGCCGGAGGGTAGTTCAGTGGTTCCGGTGCCTGCCTCGCAAGCACAAGGTCCTGAGTTTGATACCCGGTAACTACGTATAATGCTGGGTGTGGAGACTCAAGCCTACCAACCCCATACCACATTGCCAGGCGTGTCCCAGCACTCGGGAGACAGAGACAGGAGTATTGCTGAGTTCGCGGCGGCTTGCCTGGGCACCATAGTGAGCTCAGGGCCAGCCTGAACTACAAAGCGAGACCCTGTCTCAAAAAAAAAAAAAAAAAAAAGAAACAGTAGCAGTAAAAAATCAGAAGATACAAAAATCAGAGGGCCATTGAAGTTTCCATTCAGGATTTTGCAAATTATTACTTATAGTGCCTCTGTGTCAGGTGTGAGGAGAGTAGCCGCCCTGGGACTAAAACAACCTAGTAAGAAAAGAAACAATAAGCAAGGTGACACCTCAACAGAATAATTTCAAATAGATTTCTGGATGCTGAAAAAATAAAACCAAATGACATGATCCTGACTGTGTGATTCTGTGGAGAACGCAACAGAATATGAAGAAATAAAAGTTCTAGGCCTACACAAGTAAGTATTGTTAAGATAAGTATTGGCACACACAAAAAAAGAATCTACAGAAAGGAATTTGTACTGAACAAAATAGCTGACAAAGGTAAAGCGTTAAGCTACGAGGCTGGGGTTAAGCATGTGACTGAACGTGGTACATTATATGCCACAAGCTGTACCCAGATTAATATGTTATAGCTCAGTACAGAAATGTTAAGCACCCCTTTAAAATGTAATGCAGACAGTGGATTTTATGAGATTAAAAAGAAAGAAGACAGGGTGGGGGAACAGGTTAGAGCAATAAGCATGGTGAAATTATCAGAATTGACTATAGGACACAAAATAATTTACTGATGAACTGAGTTATATGAAGAAACAACTCGCTAACATTTATTGGACCAGTTTTATGCTGCTATACCACAACAGAGGAGACAGTGCCTTGATAATGAGACAATAGGTATAGAAGCTAGTAAAACCAGGGAGTGGGTGTCTGGCAAAGTTTTTCTTGCTGCATTATCCTGTGGTATATGTGCAAAGGGTAAGAGAGAAAAAAGGGAAGAACTCTGCCTGAAAAGGGAATTTATCCTACATAATGACTACTGGGAGAACTTGCAACAGATTACAAAGGTTTAAAAAAAAAAAAAAAAGGCTGCAGGTCCAAAATTTAACTCTACAACTGTATAGATCAAATCCTAAATTATACTATTATCATGAGAAACAAAAAGTTACAGCAATACTATTACCCAAAATAAAGAAGATATCATGTGACAGGTACTGGTTAAAATACTTAGCAAATAGTTCTATTCCTACCAAATCAAAGAGATAGGTAGACCTATCATAAGTATTCCTCTATTTGGGATTGCCAAAATCTCATGGGAATATTGGGAATGATTCTCAGTAATTTAATATATGATTTGCATAATGAAAAAACTACTTACTATTTAGACTTTATTACATAAGAAGGCCAAATGGAAGACAAACCCAAAAGATCCAGACAAAATTCAGCATTCTTCCCTAATAAGGTTAAAAATAAAATTCATGTTGTTTCTTACTTTTTATTCCTCAATCTCATAAATTCAGTCAATTCAGCACCTCAGACTGGAGAATGAATTTTTCTTCCAAATAAGGGCTTTCTTTTTGTTCTACATTGTAAAATAGGGAGAGATGACCAACTAAAGAATACATAGGTGAGCCGGAGATGTAGCTCAGTAGTTCCAGCGGCTGCCTAGCAACAGCGAGGTCCTGAGTTTGATCTCCAATAACCACATACAACAGTACCGGGTGTGGTAACTCAAACCCACCAACAATCAGTCAGTACCACATACCAAAGGCCTAACATGGCGAATCATGCCTGTTATCCCAGCACTTGGGAGACAGAGGCAGGAGGATTGCTGACTTTGGGGGTTCCCTAGCCTACATAGTGAGTTCAGGGCCAGCCTGAACTATAAAGCGAGACCCTGTATCAAAAAAAAAAAAAAAAACAGAATGTATAGGTCTATGAATAATAGTGAATAGTGACAAAAGGAGCCTATTTATAACTCAAGTTGTTCTTTAGTATTGGTATGTGTTCTCTTTTCTCTGCCGCTTAAAATTCTGGTTTTCTAAATCTCAGCTCTAAATACCAGATCCCAGGTTGACAGGAAAGGGTACTATGCCTCAAAGGATAAGCCCCGTGAAATGTTTTATGTCTACATGTATTTTAAAATACATCAGTTTTTTTGGCCAGGGATTTAGCTCAGTGGTTTCAGCATCTGTCTGGCAAGCACAAGGTCCTGAGTTCAATCCCCAACAACCACATACCACAAAGCCCAGGAATGATGACTCTGGCCTGTAAACCCAGCACTCAAATAATCACGTACCGCTGTGCAGGGAGTGATGGCTCATGAGTGTGATCCCAGCACTCTGGAGGCAGAGGCAGGAGTTTGGTGTGAGTTCGAGGCTGGACTGAGCTATATTGTGAGTTCAGGGCCAGTCTGAACTAAAGCGAGACCCTGTCTCAAATATTTTATTTTCAAAAGATATTTCATCCATATGTTAAGAATTACTTTCCAAAGGGAGGAAAGAATACTGTGAAAAACTCAAGTAATACTGCCTAAAATATATGGATGAACAAAGGTATCCTTTAATTTTTTTGACATGTAATGAAAAGATTCTGCTCTTCCCACAGTCCAACACAGTGCAAGAGGTAACCATTTCATTTAATATCAGCTTTCCTTAAAAGAAGTTGGCAGGTCAAGATAGAAGCTCCCTGCTAAATTGAGTTTTGATTTCAAGATTCAACAATAAATGAGGGTTTTTAAACTCAGGTACTTTTCTTATGCAACAGAGGAATTCTGGTTATTCCGATTCTGTAGTGTCTCTTTTTGTAATCAATCAGGCCTATCTTCCAATTTACACTTTTGTGCTTGAGGATCTTTTTGCAACACTTTAACTGGTAGGAAGAAAAAAAAACGTTAAACCCAGATCTGAAGCAGCCTTCACTTCTCTTAGCAATTAGGAACAACTTAAGTCACATGTTGTATAGAAAAAAAAGACATTATGTTGCCTGTGGCTCAAAGCGAAATTATTCTACCGTGCTTTTTATTTGTTTGTCTTTAGTTAAGTTTACAGCACACCATTATAACAATTAGGACTAAAACCCGTTAGGTTAATGACATACGGACATTCCACGGCAACCCATAATGCAACCCACTTCAGTTGATTTAGAGATCTGAATACAGAACTTGTAAATATTCTATTTCCTGATATTTAGATAAGGTAAAATCCGAATTAAAACGGCGGCGTCATACACCAGTTCCATTACTCATCTGACAAGTAGCCATGGAGACACAAAAACCAAAACACTAACTCAACTGACATTAACAGACGGTAATTTTTATTCAAAAACACTTAGCCATCAGTGAAAATTCAAAGTCAACACTTAGCAAACCTATGCAATGGACGTTTTTAAGTCTTCCTTTGAGCAGACGCACAAAGAACGGACAATCCAATAACCCAATTTATTTTCTTTGCCCGAACACGTTCTGGCTTTTGGAAAAACATTAAACTCTGGGAAACAAAATAAAAGTGCACTCTTTCATACTGAAATAGATAGATGGTCCTGAAAAGGACCTTTTGGCTTGCCTAGCAAACACACGCCTTACTTAGCTGACTTAGCCGCCAAAGCCGTAGAGCGTGCGTCCCTGGCGCTTGAGCGCGTAGACCACGTCCATGGCCGTGACCGTCTTGCGCTTGGCATGCTCCGTGTAGGTGACGGCGTCGCGGATCACGTTCTCCAGGAAGACCTTGAGCACCCCGCGAGTCTCCTCGTAGATGAGGCCGGAGATGCGCTTGACACCGCCGCGCCGGGCCAGGCGGCGGATGGCGGGCTTGGTGATGCCCTGGATGTTGTCGCGCAGGACCTTGCGGTGGCGTTTGGCGCCTCCCTTACCGAGGCCTTTCCCTCCTTTACCCCTCCCAGACATATTAAAGACAAAGAGGTAAACGACTTAAAGCATGCTTGGTTAGTTCGAGAGAAGCAATTTATAGGAGCGTTTCGGACCTGTTTGAAAACTGCAAGCGCAAGGGCGGACACTGTGCTTCCGTCCCGTCGGCGTTTTTCCGCTGGCCTGACCGGAAGAGAGGGAGGAGCCTGAGACAACGCCAGAAACAGAAGCGGCTGGTAACAGGCCAGTTTGTGTATTACCCAAGAACTGTGTGGTGTTACTGTGAGGCTTATACTGGAATGATACCTCAGAATTCGCAGTATATGAAATAATAGACGCTGTTATTCCGTGGTACATGCCTCAAAATATGGTTTCAGACATGTCGGGTCTTTCTTAAGGACCCAGTATTATATTATTAATTCATATACATGTTAAGCAGGGTTCTTTGGCAACCACACCCAGTGAGGGGACTAAAATATGTGGTTACAGAATTAGAGGTCAAGCAGATTAAAGCGTGGAGGGCTACATCGAAAATTTATAAATGGGGACAGCCAAAAGGCAAGCGATCTTAGTTTTGGTAATTCAAGGCTCATGGTCTCATTGTGTCCTTACGGACAGCTTTATGCCTGTCAATACATGCTGTCTCTACAAACAGCAAGTATCACAGATCCAGCCTAGAGTATGAACACCTTCTGCATAAGCCCAAGTAAGCTCTATATATACACATTTTTATGATATTATTTTGCAAGAATATTGAAATTGAAACTAAGTAACAACTAAACATTCCTATGGTAGCTGCTCTTATCTTCCCACAATATTCACTTGAAAGTAAGGATCCTTAGAGAGAATCAACTTGCTAAACTTAGTTTTAAGAACTCTACATCCCAATACTGAGAGAGATCAGGATGTCTATATACAATGTACCAATACAGATACAATTTAAGGGTCGGAGGGTTAGCTCAGTGGTTCCGGCGCCTTCCTCGCAAGCTCAAGGTCTTGAGTTCGATCCCCTGTAACCACATATAATGCCACGCCCACCAACAATCAACACTACATACCGCAATGCTGGATGTGGTGGCTTATGCCTGTAATCCCAGAAAAGGACAGGAGGATTGCTGAGTTCGCGGGGGCTTGCCTGGGCACCAGAGTGAGCTCAGGGCCAGCCTGAACAAAGTGAGACCCTGTCTCAAAAAGCAAAAAAAAAGATACAATTTAAAAAAAAAAGAACTCCCCATAAGTATAAATACGTGGGGCAAAGGATTTAGCTCAGAGGAACTACACATTGCAAGCACAAGGGTGTGATTTCAATCCATCTTATTGCCAAAAAAGTAAAATACTTAGCTCATTGTTACATCTCTAAGGAGTTCAAGTTCTTTGGGCAGCAGGCTGGGTTTCTGCATTATCTATAAAACGGCCAACTTCATCATAACTATCCATTAGAATTATAGCACATGAAAACATTGGAGAATATGTTCTTAATCTAGCATATGTATGCAGCATTCACAGGATACGAAATGCAGACAGAAAAATGTTTTTGATCTTTATTTGTCTAATTTCCACCCAAACCTTAAAATTTCTGCAAAATATAAATTCAGATAGCAAACAGTATGGACATTGTATATCCATTGTATATAACATTTTGGTTGTCTATGATTGTATCACCTAAACATCACTTCTTTTCCACAAGCTGTTTCTTAGATGTTATTAAATGCATTAATGAAGAAACATAATTATTCAATATTTAACCAACTGAAATTTTTTAAATATTTTGATATGTTAATAGTTTCCCTTTGTAATTCCATGTATTTTACATTAAAATGTAAATATAAAATTTAACAATAGTCTAGAAAGGGTCCAAAAGCTGTATAAAATTTACAAACACATGGTATGAAAAGTGAAAAAAAACCTACTACAAAAAAAAAAAACCTACTACAGGATCCTGAAAGAAAGATTTTGAGATCCATGAATGTGTAAAGGACCACTAAGAAATTCTATGAAGGGCCGGAGATTTATCTCAGTGGTTCCAGTGCCTGCCTAGCAAGCACAAAATCCTGAGTTTGATCCCTGGTAACCACAACCAACAATACAGGGTGTATGGCTAACACCCACCAGCAGTTAGCACCACATACTACAATGCCAGGCATGGTGGCTCACAACTGTAATCCCAGCACTGAGTACAAGGTTTGTCTGGGCTACATATGAGCTCTGGGTCAGCCTGAGCTACAAAGCAAGACTCTGTCCCAAAAAAAATAAAAAATAAAAAAGAGAGAGAGAGAGAAAAGAAAAAATTGAAATGAATGAATTTTAGTACAAAATCATTTTTTGTAACACTGATATCATGGAGGTATATAAGGCTAAATGACATTGACTTTCTTCATTGATAAAGGGTAAAGAGATTACTGATGGTATTGTCTTGAAAAAATAACCTAAATTTTTATGCAAACCTTAGAAGTGAAGGTAAATGTTCTAAGAATTAAAACTAATCTCTAATTTTTTTTTTTTGAACGAGGATTTCACTTTGAAGTTCAGGCTGGCCCTGAGCTCACTATGTCGCTCAGGCAAGCCTTGAACTCAGCAATCCTCCTGCCTCTGCCTCCCAAGCACTGGGAATACAGGCCTGAACCAGACGCCTAGCCCAGTCTCTAATTTTTTTTTTTTTTTTTTTTGCTTTTTGGAAACAGGGTCTTGCTTTGTAGTTCAGGCTGGCCCTGAGCTCACTATGGTGCCCAGGCAAGCCGCCGCGAACTCAGCAATCCTCCCGTCTCTGCCTCCCGAGTGCTGGGATTACAGGCGTGAGCCACCACGCCCAGCATTATATGTGGTAACCGGGGATCGAACTCAGGTC